>JAMKCH010037751.1:0-34129 GCA_023653785.1 Ophioderma brevispina | reverse complement strand
TTTCCACTCATATGACTGTTGCTTTTTAAGTTTCTCATTTTGTTGGCTTATATCAACGGTCAAATCTATAGAAAGATTTACTTGTACATTAATTAGTGTCCTGGATTCATTCCATTGATACTGAGAAGAACGGGAAGATTGATTTAACTTTTTAAAATATTGTTTGGAAACTCTTGTACAATACGGTATGGTTACCACCTCCTTTTATAATTACTTTGTAGAAGTCTAGCTCTTTTAAGAGAATCATTTTTTAATGAGCGAGCAATACTGTTCTCAATTCTGTCTTACTGCCTTCCATATAGGCGTTGGGAAGCTCATCAGAGTTCTTTGAGCTTCCTTGCATTTCAAATAAATAGCACTGTTGATATCTTTCAATCCCAATGACAGAACCTTTTACAGTTGCAGTTGCTGCATGTCTTCTTCAAACTAGCATTAATATTTTCCCCGTTATTCTGTTTTGTTTGCAGCTGTGCCTTTGCTTTTCGTTCCTGCATTCTGAAAGTCACGTGCGTTTATTTATTGTTTTTATGCTTGAAACCCTCCGTAATTTCCTGAATATTATTTTGAAACGTTTCAAATCAAAATCTGTTATGTTTATCATTAATTATTAGAGCGATGATGTTGCGGATAAGAGGAGGTCTAAAAGAGTTTTTATGACCTGCAGGTCATTTTAAGTAATGTGCAATATTTCGGTGAAAGGCATGTATGAGAATATGAGAGTATACGCCGTGTTTTTTCACGCTCAGTTCACTACCCCTAAACAAGAAACTTCTAAACCAAATGGTTCGCCTAAAGCAAGCTTTTAGCCCAAAAAATGTGGACTTTTTGACTTGATTTACTAAGCGTTTGATAAAACATACCCTTGAAGTAACGGTTATCAGAAAATACTTTTTTTCTTGAAAACTGTGTTTTAACACATAACACGTAAGCCAGTGACTTGCTCGGTCGCAAAAATTACTTATTGGTTATGGTGTGTGTAAAGGTTATGCCAGGCCCCCGAACAGGACTCAGCAAATGGGTGACACCTCAGGGGCACCGCCATTGGACGATTGCGTCAAGATATTTGCATAAATTGTATCTGCTGATAGACATAGCTCATTATGGCAAAGACAAGTCATTGAATGAAAGCAGCGGTTGCTCTATGCCCATTGAATTATGGGGCCGTTGTTATGTCCTTAGCTGGTCGAAGGTTTGTAATATTACCAACCGTGGAAGCTCCAGAGTGTGATGGAATGAACGTGAAATTCTGATTACGGGCATCGCGCAGACAGCCACGGTCATTCCCATGATTGTGTTCCCGGTTCTGCACCACTACCGGATTCCGTTAAGGATCAAAAACTCTTGGTTGGACTACTTTCTTGCATGGAATCTGGAAAAAAGTGCTTAAAATGTTGAAAATGCACTAGTTATATTAAGGAAAGGATTGAATTCATGATTGACATGGGAGACTTGTATGTTTTCTCAAACTAAGCAGCATTTGGACAGTGAATTTGAGGAATTTACTACGCGGTCATCAATTTCACACTATTGCAAAATACTGGCTTTGGCGACTATAGAGAATCTTGGGTGTGGTAAGTTTGGAAGTTTGGTGATTCGTAACATGGGGGGTAGGACAGCAACTAAAAGCAACAGCAAATTCAAAACTGCATCAACTTCCGGGTGCGAGTCGGTTTCAAAGACTAACGGTAGGAGGGCGCTATTAAGCATTATCGAACGGTTACACACAGACTTGACTAAGGACTAGGACTGGTCACGAATATTTAATCTAAAATGACCGTTATGGAAATTACACTATTTTGCCGCGGGGTTAATCCAATAACCCCGACGGATTTTGAAGCCACTAATTTTTTCTTAATTTATATGATATACTAGATTTTTGAACAAAGGTTTAAGAGATGATTTTTAATGTCAATGGGGAAAAAGCGGGCAAATTAAATGCACGTAGCAGTTCCCAAATTACCGTTGGAAATCCAATGCCCAATCGAGCAGATCGTGTCTACCCCCCTTGATTCGCTAACTAAAAAATTTTTTCTGAGTCATCATACGGTCAAAAATTGGTTATTTGGTGATTTCATTGAGTGATGTTGTTGTATTTCATCTGTGAGAGTTTTAATGTGAAGAAACATGCTGAAGTTGCCATTTTTCCCATAGACTACTGTTATAAGTGAGTGATAGTGGTGTGTAACCTAAGTGTACCTTCCCCTTACTCTAACCCTTAGCGCATAACCAAGACAACCTTCAGCGCGGAAAGTGGGTCTTTCGGAGGGTTTGACCATCGATTTTTGGAATAGATAATTGCATTATCATCATGTCACGAACGCTAAAAACAGAAAACAACCGGATCTCAATTAAAAAATATGATACAAGTCAGTCCCGAGCAATCGCATGGCATACGACATGACTGGGTGGGGTGTAAAAGAACTTCTCTCTTTCAAACTGAAGTTGTGATTAACACAACAAATAATATGCGCCTTCTAATTAAAATGTTTACTTGTCCATTCAGATGATGGGCCATGGTATAGACGAACTCAAATCAATTTTGACAAAATTGTAAATGAAAATCAGTGCAATTTGTATTAATCCAAATGTTGAATATAATGGACCAAAGAACGAAATTGTTTAAACAATGCACATTTCATTTTTCATGGGACAAAAAAAACAACTGAATGATATATGAAACATAATGAAAAAGTTTAAAATAACTGAAATAACCCTATGTTAATAATTCCGTATAGAAATTTACGAGATTTTTTTAGAGTGTGTTTGCACTATTTTAAGTATTAATGGTGCCCCTGGGTAGTAGAAACTTTTAACAAAATTGGGAAAAATCTCAACCTTATAACTACGAAGCGTTTGGAAGTTTTTTTTTCGGTAATGCAGGAAGTTATCATCTTGTTATCTTTCAAATATGCTTTTCCTCTTTATTTTTGTTTATGTTTAGTCATCTGTGTTTTTGTTTCAGTACAGATCCTTCATTAGGAAAGTTGTTGCGGCTTTTTATTGGCTTCGGCCTACCACTCATCTTTTTAACTGCATTATTCTTTTTGATAGATCCCATTAAATATTATTTTGATTAGATTATGATGGTGAGATAATAACGAGGGGAACGATGTTTGAAGAAAAACATTCTTTTCATTCATCATAGATAACAAAATCAGATCCTAATTATAAACTTCCCAACTCAGTCGAACGCTCTTAGTTTTACTTACTCCACTCAGTCATTTCCCTTTACGCCTGTGATTGACAAGGGCTTAGCATTTGGCCTACAAAAGTGTTTGACAGTACCCGTCTATGGTTTTTAACAACAGAGAAAATATTTCAACATTTGTAATTTAGATCCGGGTTGGTGTCTTGGAATATATGTCATCTTTATTTTTTGTCCAGGATAACATAACCCGGGTCTATAAGGGCTATTCAAGACTTGTTAAAAGTATATGGACAAACCTCCACAATGGTCTCCCCCAGATCTCACTATGGCCTTTTTCATTGTATTTGTGTTTTTTATTTTTGTTTAAAAAACTTTTCTTTTTTAAGTTCTAATTTGATTTACATTTATGATGAATAAAAAAAATAAAAAAAATAAAAATATTTGTGTGATTTTGTAAAATGGCAATCCCATTTTGGTGAAAAGCAGGTGAAGGAGATTTTCAGTTCTACTGCCCTCGATCGTCCTCCCACCACTGTAATTTCACTAGTAGTACATTGTATAAATGACCATGAACGTAATTTTCTCCGTTACAATTTGCTTTTTTCTGTCAAACAATTTTGCAGCCAATTGCTAAGTTTCTGAATATGTGGTATACTCAAATTCCTGAAATACAATTTTCCACTCGGAGGGTACCTGTCGAATGTAATGGGTGATTTCATGAATAGGGAACTATTTCTAGTGTAAAATTATTCTCGGCTAGCCGCTGATGAATCGGAACTTTTTAAAAACAGTTTACTAATTTCTATCAAATACTCTTTTCACACTCAATATTGACTGTCTTGCTTTAAAGTTTCTCATTTTGTTGGCTTTATTATCAACTGATCAAATCTTACTATAAATAACATAAATAATTTCGCGCCTTCTATTAAAATTATTACTTGTAATTCAATGGGAGTGGGCCGAGGTGGTCTAACATGAGAGCTCAGACATCAACTATGTTTGGACAAAGAGATTTTTGGGAAAATAAAATAATTTGCAGGTAGAAGAATAAAATCAATGTTAATATAATTGACTAAAGACGAAATGTTTACACAAATGCACATTTCTTTTCCTGATACGAAAAAGCAACTTAAATGAGATATTAAACCAGAGGAAAATTGTTTAAAATAACTGGAACACCTATTGTAATAATTCCTGTATAGACATGTACGAATGTTTTAAAAGAGTGTGGTTTCCGATCTATTATTTAGTAAGTAATGGTGACGTTATTTTTTCTGGGTAATTCGATTAAGTATCACATGCGTGTATCTTTCAATAATGTTTCCTCTTATTTTGTCTATGTTTTACCATTGTGTTTTTGTTTTTAAACATTATATAAATACATGTAATCTGATAAACCGTAAATCACAAAAAATCTTACTGTAATTTCTTTTAATGAATTCCCATTAAATATTAATTTGATTATGATTATGATGGTGAGATCATAACGATGACGATGTTTCAAGGAATAACATTCTTTCATTTCATCTAGATAACAAAAATCAGAGCCAAAATAGAAACCTTCCCACGTCAGTCTAACGCTCTTTGGTTTACACTCCTCTCGTGTCCGTTACTCCTGGTGGATGACAGGGGTCTACATTTGGCCCTACAAAGTGTTTGACATACCATCTATGGTTAACAGAGAAACTATCGATCATTTGTAAGTGAATCCGGTTGTGTCTTGAATACAAATGTCCATATTTTTTTTTGTCCAGGATAACATAACCCGGGCATAATAAGGGTATCAGACTTGTTAAATATATTTTAAACCTCCAAATGATCTCTCCCCCAGTCTCCTATACTTTCATGTATTTATGTTTTGTTTTGTTTTAAAAAAACTTTTTCTTGTTGATTCTAATTTGAATATTTATACTTTCTGTGGTTGGTTGGCCAAATAAAGAAGTCTCACTTATTGTGTGATTTGAGTAAAACGGCCGGCTATCCCATTTGTGGTAAAAAAGGTGCCGGGTGAAAGTGGAGATTTTTCATTTTTACTCTGCCCTCTATCGTCCTCCCACCAATGTAATTTCCTATATTACTTGTATAAATGAAAGAACATCTTTTCTCCTCCGTTAGACTTGGGTGTTTTTTCGTGTCAAACAATTTTTGCAGGCCCAAGTTGCCTAAGAAGTCTCTGAATTATGTGGTACTCAATGTAGGAAAGGCCGTTTTAATTACTCCCTATTCTATTGTTTAATTTCTGAAAGAATTTTTCCACTCGGAAAGGTACCTGTCAGAATTTATGGACGATTTTCTATGAATAGTGACTATTCTAGTGTAAAATTATTCGTCGCTGATAGATCGGAACTTTTTTACCGTTACATAATTTCATCAAATCAAATCACTCTTTTCATTTCACACTCTATTGACTGTCTTTTGTAAATTTCTCATTTGTTTGGCTTTAGTATCACTGATCAAATACTAGAAATATTTTTTTTTTTTATTTTACTTGTCCTTATTAGTGGTCATTGGATTCCATTCCATTGATATTTAGAGGACTAAGGTTATTTAACTTGTTAAAATCTTGTATACAATACGTATGGTACCACCTCCTTTTTCTAATTACTTTTGTAAAGTTTAGCTCTTTTTAAGAAATCATACTTTACTGGCGAGCAACTACTTTTCTCAATTCTTTTCTCCTAACTTCTACTGCCTTCCTCGATAAGGCCGTGGGGAGCTCATCAGTATGTTCTTTTTCTTTGAGCTCCCTTGTAATTTAATAATAACATCTCTGCTATAATCTTTCAATCCCATGACAGACCATTTTACAAGCTGGCAGTTAGCTTCAATGCTTCTTTCATTAGCATTAACTATTTTCCCCGTTATGTCTGTTTTTGTTTTCCATCTGGCCTTTTTCTTTCGTTCCTTGCATTCGGAAAGTACGTGCTTTTTATGCTAGGGCGGCATACCCACCTTTACTTTCCTGAATTAGGATTTTGAAAGTTTCAAATAAAACACTCTGATTATCATTTAATATTAAGCGATGGGTTGGTATAAATGAGGCTAAAACATAATATGATAACCGGCCGGTGCCATTTTAAGTTCACCAAAATATGCAATAATTATGTTCGGTCATGTCGGGAGCATATTACGTATGAGAGTATACCACGTATGACCATTTTTTAAAAGACACAGTTTAGCGAGTTTTACTTACCACAAAGAAAACTACCCAAACCAGAAACTTTAAAACCAAATTTTGCATCTAATCCAAGCTTTTACCCAAATTGTACCCTTTTGACTCGATATACTAACGCCTTGAAGTTCACGTTTAATCATAAAACTACTTTTTTCTTGAAACTCTGTGTTTCAACACCATGGCAAGGCGAGTGACTTGCTCAGTCGCAAAAGTACTTTTTGTTATGCGTGTGTAACAGTGTAACCTCCCCTAACTCTAACCCCTTAGCGCATACCAGACAATCCTTCACTTCAGCGCGGAGTGGGTCTTTTCCGAGGTTTGGCCCATCTGAATGTTTGGAATATACTTGCATATCATTATGGTCACATTCTGAAACAGGTCAAAGAAAAAAAATCCGGACTCAGAAAAAATATGATACAGTCCACAGTCACCTATCAATCCTCCGGCATAAGGACATGACTGGGTTGAGTTGTCAAAGAGCTTATCTCTTTCAAACTGAAGTTGTGATTAAAACAAAATACAATTACTAATTCGCGCCTTCTAATTAAAATTATTACTTTGTACATTCAGATTAATGGCCATGGATACTACGAAGTCAAATCTTTGGGAACCAATTGTATGAAAATAAAGTGAATTTTATTAATCAAATGTTGAATTAATTGACTAAAACGAAATTGTTAAACAAATTCCACATTTCCGGTTTCCTTGGGACGAAAACAACACTTATAGATCGAAACATAATGAAAAATGTTTAAAATAACTGGGAAACTATGCTTTAATAAATCCGGTATAAAAAGTACAAAGATTTTTTTAAGAGTGTGGTTTGGCATCTATTTTAAAGTATTCGATGGTGCTGCTGGGTAGTGAAATCTTTTAACAAATTGGAAATTTTTTATTTTTTTTCATATTTTTACGTTTGGAATTTTTTTCTGGTAAGGCGAGTACGATCTAATCTTTGTTATCTTTCAAATAATGTTTTCCTCTTTATTTTTGTTTATGTTTTACTCATCGATATCATGTTACCGATGATATCGTGTCATCATCTTCCTACAAAACACCGCATTGTGCACAGTGAACCTCTACTCACTGAGAATCTCCATGATATGCACTTATTACAAACAGCCTTCTGCATGGAAGAACAGGAGAAATGCAGCTACAGGTGGTGTGGGTTTCTTTTATCACCAAAGGCTCTCAAGTCGTGCCAACCTTGCACTTTAATGAGCGCATCTTGAAGCTTAACATACAACTGAGGCAATCCTGAACACATTCTTTGCTTTAGCCCCACAACGACTATCCAAGAATAAACCTGTCTCTCACTTTGAGCCTGACTTTCCCACTGCCACCATTACGTTCCAGCCATAATCTCTGTACATCCCTGGAATTACAACGCTAAGCTTGGGGCCGACGACGCGCTGTTCACTTACAACAATGAGTCCAACAGAAAGGAATGTTCATGAAGGACTTCATGAACAATTTAACCGTGTTGCCACTAATACCAATTCCCAAATCATTCAGGTAGACTTTGGACACACCGCGCCCAAATGGAGAACTTGTCCACTGTACGAGATTCTGGTCAGAAAGAAGTGGATTAACAGCATTCAGAACTCAAGAGCCTACAACACTTTTGAAGCTGTTAAGTCTGATTACAGAATTGTCTCTTGCAGGAGCCAGATATGTTATCGTCAGAGTAAACTCCCTCCCATAGATCCCATGAAAACAATAGACTGTAGGAAGGTAATGGGGTACAAATCTTTGTGGCATAACGTAGCGGTACATAACAGGTTCAACACTCTTGTTGAGGACTTGAAGACAAGACTCCAGCGCAGTAGATAATGTCCTCCCTTCACAACAAAGAAATGGCATTGGCGATGCTTACCTATAAGAAAGAAGAAGACTACTGCCTTTGCCTCAAACGACAAGCACAAGCCAGAGAAAAACTGAAGTCTGCAGCCGCCAAGAAGCACCGTACTAATAAATCCACCAGAAAGCTCAAGCAGAACCTTGATGCTGTTAAGTCTGCACTTGATGACGCTTAAAATGTGGTGCTTGAGGAGCATGTTAAGTCCAGGCTGAAGCACTTGACTCCCGACTCTTGAAAACACCATGCTGCTACCTGGGAGGCCTTGAGGTAGCTGACCGATAAGAAGGCGACCCCACCTATAAAATCAAAGGTGAAACACGAAGAGCGCCTTGACACCGTGGTTTCAGCACTTGAGTTCTTTACTTGGCAAACCAGTTCAGAATAAACACTAACCTGATGACCTTTCTTCAATCACAAGATAGCAGGCCACACCTCCCATCCAGACTGGACTTTCCTATGGAGGAGCTCAGATCTCTGCCTTACGAAACGGAAGAACACCAAACACCTGGTCCCGACACCATTCCTTTCCTGCAGTAGTCTGGAATAATCCACTATCCGATCAACTTTAGAATTTTGTAATACACCTACTGAGAAACAAACAGCTGCCTTTTCATTATCATTCATCATTCCTCTACCAACGAAAGGCGACCTCCAACAACCCCAAAACTACAGAGGATTTACACTGTCACCACTGGCCTCTAAGATCCACAACTCCATGCTGCTCAACAGAATCACTCCTCACATAGATCCATTCTCAGACGGAATCAGAACTGTTTCGCAAGCAGATCAACACTACCTCAATACTTGCCCTCAGAAGGATCTAGAATAGTTTGAGAATTTCCAAGAGAAGTTTCAATTTTGTTCGAGACTTTTCCAAGCTTTTGACAGGTGTCAATAGGGATGTAGTGCTGCATATTCTCCCCAACTACGGTGTCCCAGATTAACTGTCAAGGCAATTGCATCAATGTAATGATCACCCATATAGCTTTGTGCAGACCATGATGGGGCCCACAAAGGATTCAACAACTACTGGAAGCCTCCAAGGAGATACTCTTGCTCCTATCTCTTTGTAGTCGTGGTTGATTACATCCTCAGACAAGTCTTGACATCATGAACGACAAAGGACTCACCAATCAAACCCAACGTTCCAGACTCACATGGGTCAGCATCTACAACCTGACTACGCAGATCATCTAGCTCAACGCTGATCTGATATGTGGTGTCACAGATCTAACTACATCACTTGCATGAATGCTGCAGCAAGTCGGCCCTACATCTAAATGCCAAAAGACTGAATATATGAGACTGTTCAATGAGGAAGACGATCATCAACCTAGCTGCCCACAGCAGATGTAGCCAACCTCAAGAGGTCAAGGACTTCAAGTATCTAGGGTCTTATTTTGCCGCAGCAACAGCATGACTTCCTGTCACGCACGCAAAGGACAACTTGGAATGCCTGCAAATACCTACACCACTTTATTGCACTCTGTTATCTCCAATTCAACAAGCTGAAATTCTTGTTAAGAGCCTGTGTAGAGAGTATCTGTTATATGGATCTTAGACCTGGACCATGAGAAAGATCTACGGAAGACTGGATGGCACCTACAACCAACTCTTATTGCGAGTACAAAACATACTCCTGGCGCGAGCACAAGACCAAAGCACAGATATATGGAGATATCCCTCCAATTTCATCTTCTGTTGCCCCAACGCCGTGCACTATTTGCCGGTCACTGTCATCGTGCGATTGACCAAGTAGTCTCAAACGTCAACCTTTGGAAGTTACCCATGCCAAAACAGGGGTCGTCGCCCCCTTTTACTACATTGATGTGATTGCTCGAAATATCCAGCAGGATCCATCTGAATTCCCCAACTCTAATGACAAATCCAGGGACATTTGGCGCTAGATGGTGAACAGCCTCTCGGCGTCGGTGTCCAGTTAATAGATTAGATTAAGCATCCTGTGTTTGTTTGTTTCGTACAGTTCCTTCATTATGAAAGTGGTGCTCTTTTAGTTGCGTCGGCGACAAGCTAATCTTTTTAAGTATAAGAGGGCACCCTGGGTAGTAAACTTTTAAAACAAATTGGGAATCTCAACCTTTATAACTCTAAGCTTTGAATTTGTTTCTTGGTAATGCGGAGGAATGTATCCTCTTGTTACTTCAAATCAATGCTTTCCTCTTTATGTTTTAACCATCTGTTTTTTGTTTCATACAGTTCCTTCATTAGGAAAGTTGTGCGCTTTTCTCTAGTTCTTCGGCTACCAATCTTTCTTTACTGATGATTCTTTGAATGATTCTATTAAATATTATTTTGATTATGATTATATGAAAATAACGATGACGATGTTTCAAGAAATAACTTCTTTTTCATTCATCATAGATAAAAAACGTCAGACCAATTATAAACTTCCCACTTCAGTCTGAAGCTCTTTGGTTTCCTCCACTCAGTATGTCCGTTACGCCTGGTGATTGACAGGGGCTTAGCAATTTTACTAACAAAAGTGTTTGAAAGTACCTCTATGGTTTATAATAACAGAGAAATTTCAATCATTGTAAGTGAGATCCGGGTTGGTGTCTTGAAATACATGTCAATTATTTTTTTTGTCCAGGATAACATAACCCGGGCCATATAAGGGTTTTCAAGACTATATGGACAAACCTCCAATGGTCCTCCCCCAGGCGCACTATGCTTTTCATGTTTTTGTTTTATTTTTGTCTTAAAAACCTTTTCTTTAAGTTTCCTAATTTGAATATTTAATTCTTTTCCAAAATAAAGTCTTACTTATTTGTGTGATTGAGTAAAACGGTCATCCCATTTTGGTGAAAATGCAGGTGAAAGTTGAGATTTTCAGTTCTACCTGCCCCTCTATCGATCGTCCTCCCACCACGGTAATTTCACTAGTAGTAACCTTGTACAATGGGAAGAAACTTTCCTCCGTTAAACGTGCTTTTACTGTCCAAACACTTTTGCAGGCCAATTTACTAAGTCCGGAATATGTGGTAACTCAATGTAAGGAAAGGCCGTTTTATAATCACCTCACACCATTCTATGTTTAATTTCACCGCATTTTTCCACTCGGAGGTACCTGCCAGAATTATTGGTGATTTCTATGAGTAGTGCACTATTTCTAGTGTAAAATTATATCTCGCTGATAAGATGGGAACCTTGTGGTTGTGTGGGAAACCGTTACATAAGTCATCAAACACTCTTTTCACCCTCATATTGACTGTCGCTTTAAAGTTTCTCATTTGTTGGCTTATTATCAACTGATCAATCTCTAGAAAGAAATATCTTTACTTGTACATCAATTTAGTGTCCTTGGACTCTTCCATTGATTTTAAAGAACGAAGATGATAACTTTTTAAAATCGTGTTTTTAAAACTCTTTACCATACGGTATGTACCACCTCCTTTCTAATTACTTAGTAGAAGTTTAGCTCTTTTGAGAGAATATTATCTTTTACTGCGAGCAACTACTGTCTCATTATGTCTCTACTTACTTGCCTTCCCTATTTAGGCAGTTGGGACGCTCATCATATTTCTTTGAGCTTCTTTGAATTTAAATATAACATCTCTGCTAATCCTTTGCAAAAGCTTTCAAATGCCCATTGCAAGAACATGTTTTACTCTGCATTTAGCTGCATGTCTTCTTCAATTAGCATTAATTTTCCCCGTTATTTTCTGTTTTTGTTTTCCAGCGTTCCTTTTCTTTTCGTTCCCTGCCATCTGAAGTCGTGCTTTTTATTGCTTGGGCTGCATACTCTCCTTACTTTCCTGAACTATGATTTTTGAAAGTTTTCAAATAAAAATATCGATTAATTACATATCCTTAATTAATAGGCGATTTGTTTGGGATAAGAGAGGCTAAATAGTTATTATATCTGCAGGTGCCATTTTTAAGTAGTTCAATCAGAAATGTGCATATGTTTCGGGTATAAGTAGTATGAACTATGATAGTCTACGCCCGTTTGCTTTTTCACGCTCATTCACACCCCGAACAAGAAACGTTTCAACCAATTGTTCGCCTAAAGTCAAGCTTTAACGCCAAAATGTTTGTAACCTTTTTGACTTCTGTTAACACGCGTTAAAAACTACCCTGAAGTTGAATGTTATCAGAAAACTAACTACTTTTTTTTTCTTGAAATTGTGTTTAACCACCTTCCCACGTAAGCAGGGTGACTTGTTCGGGTCGAAAAAGTACTTATTTGTTTTGTGTGTAAAGTGTACCCTTCACCTCACTCTACCCTTAATCGCTCCCAGACAATCTCAGCCGGAATGGGTCTTTTTCGAGGTTTGACCATCAATTTTTGGAAGAAACTGCATAATATTATGTCATGGCTGAAACTGTGCAATGAAAACACTCCGGATCTCAATAAAAAAAATGATACAGTCGAAGTCCCGATCAATCGCACAGGCATTGCCGGACATGACTGGGTGAGTTGTCAAAGAGCTATAGCTCTTTCAACTTAGTTGTGATTAAAAGAAAAATAATAAACTAATTCGCGCCTTCTAATTGAAATTATTACTTTGTACTTCAATGATGGCCACACGAGCCGAAGAATCAAATCATTTTGCCAAAATTGTATGAAAATAAGTGAATTTTATTATCAAATGTGAATATAATTGACTAAGACGAAATTGTTTAAAACAAATGCACATTTCACGTATCTTGGGTACGAAAAACAACTTAATGAGATATGAACCTAATGAAAAATGTTTAAAATAACTGTGAAACCTATGTGATAATTCCTGTATATAAATTTACGAAGATTTTGTAAGAGTTTGGTTTGCATCTATTTTTTAAGTAATTGATTGGTGCCCCTGGTGTATAAAAACTTTAAACATTGGGAAATCTCAACCTATTATAACTACGAAGCTTTTGGAAGTTTTTTTTTCTGGTAATGCGAGGAAGTACTCGCTTGTTATCCGTTCAAATAATGCTTTTCCTCTTTATTTTTGTTTCTGTTTACATCTGTGTTTTTGTTTCAGTCAGATCCTTCATTATGAAGTTGTGCGCTTTTTGTGCGTCGGTACAAAGCTAATCTTACTGATTATTGCTTTTGAATGATCCCTTAAATAGTATTTTAGTAGGTTATGATGGTGATGATAATAACGATGACGACGTTTCAAAAATCACAGTCTTTTCATTCTCCCCCCAATAGAAAATAACAAAAATCAGAGCCTAATATAAACTTTCCCAACTTCTCAAGATCTGAAAACGCTCTTTAGTTTACTTCCACTAGTCATGTCCGTTACGACCTGTGATTGACAAGGGCTTAGCAAACTGGCCTACAAAAGTGTTTGAACATACCTCTATGGTTTAACAGAGAAAATATTCAACATTTTGGTAAGTTAGATCCGGTTGGTGTCTTGAATAATGTCAATCTTTTTTTTGTTTTTTTGTCCAGGATAACATAACCCGGTCATAATAAGGGGGCTATTCAAGACTTTTTAAAAGGATATGGACAAACCACCTCCATGGTCTCTCTCCCCAGTCTCACTATGCCTTTTCATGTATTTTGTTTTAGAGTGTTGGTTTTGCATCTATTTTAAGTATAGATGGTGCCCCGGGGGTAGTAAAACTTTTAACAAATTTATAACTACTAAGCGTTTGGAAGTTTTTTTGTAATGCGAGGAAGTATTCTTGTATCTTGCAACCATCTTTATTTTGGTTATGTATTTACCATCTGTGTTTTTGTTTCAGTACAGTTCCTTCTCGGAAAGTGTGCGCTTTTTTTGTTTTTTTTTATGCTTCGGACTACAAAGCTAATCTTTACTGAATTCTTCTTGAAGGATTCAGTTTAAAATTTATTGTGATCATGAGTAGATGGCAATGATAATAACGATGGACGATGTTTCCAAAAAATAACATTCTTTCATCAACATAAGGATTTAAAAAAAAAATCAGAGCCAAATTATAAACTCCCCAACTTCAGTCTGAACGCTCAGTCAGTCTGTTAACGCCTGGTGTGAACAGGGGCCTTAGCAATTTGGCTACAAAAAGGTTTGCAGACGTCTATTGGTTTACAGAGAAAATATTCAATAATGAGATCGGGTGCTGTCTTGAATACATGTCAATATTTTTTTTGTCCCGGATAAACATAACCCTGGGCCATAATAAGGGTCATGTACATTCAAGACTTGTTAAACGTATTATGGACAAACCTTAAATGGTCTCCACCAATCTCACTCTGGCCTCTTCATATATTTTGTTTTATTTGTGTTTTAAACTGTTTTCTTTGTAAGTTTAATTTGATATTTAAATTCTGTCCAAAAGAGTTCTTACTTAGTTGTGTGATTGAGTAAAACGGCCATCCCATTTTGGTTGAAAAGCAGGTGAAAGTGAGATTTTAAGTTTTACTGCCCCTATAGCCTTCCCACCAAGTATTCAATAGTAGTCATTGTATAAATGAAAGAAATATCATTTTCTCCGTTAAACTTTTGCTTTTCGTCAAACAAGTTTGCAGGCCAAGTTGCTAAGTCTCTGAATATGTGGTAACTCAAATGTAGGAAAGGCCGTTTTATTACTCACCCATTCTATTTTATTGAAAGAATTTTCCACTCGGAGGGTACCTGTTCGAATTCTGGTGTGATGTCTATGAAGAGGGACATATTTTAGTATACAAATATTCTCGGCTGATAGATCGGAACTTTGTTTACCGTTGCATAGTTTCTAATCAAATCACCTCTTTTTCACCACTCATATTGACTGTCTGCTTTAAAGTTTTCTCTTTTTTTGTTTTGGCTTTTATTGTTATCAACTGATCACATCTACTAAAAATTTAACCTTGTACATCAATTAATGTCCTTTGGATTCCTTCCATTGAATTTGAAGAGCGTCAGATTGATTAAAATTTTTTAAAATCGTGATTTAACTCTTGTTACGATCGGTTATGGTCCCATCTCTTTTTTTCTAATTACTTTTGTAGAATTTAGCTCTTTTAAGAAATCATTATCTTTACTGGCGAGCAACTACTTTTTCTCATTCTGTCTCTCCTGCCTTCCCATATCGGCTTGGGAAGCTCCATCATATTGCCCCTTGAGCTTCCGTGGTAATTTAAATAACAACACCCCTGCTATATCCTTTCAATTTTTAATTCCCCCAAGGCAAGAACCATTTCACACTTTGCAAGTTGCTGCATGTCGTCATTTCAATTGGCATTAATATTTTCTCTTCCTTCCCCCCGTTATTTCTGTTTTTTGTTTTCCCAGCTGTGTCTTTTCTTTTTCTTTTCGTTCCTGCAATTCTGAAGTAAGTGCTTTTATTGTTTTGGCTGCATCCCCACCTTACCTTCCTGAAATTATTATTTTAAAGTTTGAATAAAAATCCTGATTTGATTAATTCATTAATTATTAAAGCGATGAGTTGGGGATAGCGGAGGCTACTCTTTTTATAACCTCAATTGCCCAGCCTTATCCTAAAAAAATGAATTTTCTATCACTGATCTGAACTTGACCCAAGTATAGCATGTATGCCCTATAATTTGCGATGCAATTTTCGAAGAAAGAAATTTGTAATTTAACTTGTATATATTTTTGCCCGTAAACGGACGAATTACAACACAATGGCCTATGTTGACCATGAGATACAACATTTGCTCATACATAAAACGCACATGTTTTTTTGAAAATAAACCGTCTTTGAAACCCCTTTCAACAGAAAATGAGGGTTCTTCTTAAAAGGTACTTTTGTTATGCGTGTGTACATGTACCTTACCCTAATTCTCACCCTTAGACGCGGATACAGGCAACCTTCATCATCGCGTAAGTTTTGTCTTTTTCGAGGTTTGGGGAGGCGCATCAATTTTTGGATGTTCACGTTGAAACATGTCCGGACACCAATTGGATCTCACTTACAACAAATGATAAAGACAAGTCCCGATCAATCATCAGGTATACGACATGGCTGGGTGGAGTTGTCAAAGAGACTTTATCTCTTTCAAACTGGAAGTTGTGATTAAAATTTAAAAAAAAAAAACATAATTCGAATTCGCTACGTCGCGCCTGCTAATTAAAATTATACTTTGTGGATTTAGATGTGGCCGGCCTTGGTACGAAGCCCTTAAAATTGTTTTGACAAATTGTCGAAAATAAAGTTTAATTTGATTATCAAAATTTTGAATATAATTGACCAAAGAACGAAATTGTTTAAACAAAAAACGCACATTTCAGATTTTCTCTTGGGACGAAAACAACTTTAAAGGGATATTAAATATAATAAAATGTTTTAAAATACTGGGAAACTATATTACCGTGTTAATAATGCATGTATATAATTTACGAAGATTTTTACAGGTGGTTATGCAACTTATTTCAGATTAGATTGTAGCCCCTGGTGTGTAAAACTCAAAAACTTATGAAATTTTCCAAACCTTTATAACTACTAGGATTTTTGGAAGTTATTCTGGTAATACTAAGGAAGTTTTTAACCTCTTGCTATCTTTCAATACTTCTTTCCGTTCCCCTTTATTTTTGTGGTTTATGTTTACCATATTGTTTTTTTTTTTATTTTCGTTCCTTCATTAATAAGTTTGTGCGCGCTTTTTAGTCTAAGTCCGTCCGCTACATAGCTAATCTTTTACTGATGATTCTCTTTAATGATTGCCATTAAATACTTATTTTTGATCATTAGTCAATATGATGGTGGTGGTGATGATCCTAACGAGACGATGTTTAAAAAACATAACATTCCGTTTCAATTCATCACGATAACAAAAGTTCTAACTTGCCCTCTTCTTCTTTCCACCAATGTCATTAAACTAGAAACCAATGAAAAAAGCATTCTCTGTTAGTTTTTTTAATTTGACTTTTGTCCACACCCTGACAATATAGTGGGTAACTCAGAAGTGGGGATAGGCCGTTTTCAAATACTCACCCATTCTAAATGTAGTTTTATTCCTTTAAAGCATTTCCTACGCAAAGAGTACCACCTCTCAAAATTTATTTACGGGTGTAATTTTTATGCATAGTGGATTTTTCATGTAAGCTAATTATTCTTCTCGGCTGGTAGACCTGAATCTATTAACCATTGCATAGGTCTATCAAATCTCTCTTTCAACACTACATGTTGACGTGTCATCCTTAAATTTTTCTCTTCTCATTTTGTTGGTTTTAATTAATTTATCAAATGTACTAGAATATTTAACTTGTATACAATCCCCTGTTGTCTCTTCACTGATGGTTTTTGGACCCCAATCACCATGCCGCCGAATTGATGTTTTGAAGATGAGATTGATTTAACATTTTAAATATTATAGGTAACCACCTTCTTCTCCCTAATTACTTTGATTAGCAGTTTATTTCTTTGAAGAGGGATGTTTGTATTACGACGACAGACTCACACGTTTCTAAACATTTTTAATATCTAAAAAACTTGCCGCTAAACATGTATAAAGTCTAAACGTGTTTAGGCATTTTTATGCAAAGTGTTTTTTCGAAATTTATACTAAACACTTCTTTTACACCACGTTTTTCTAAAACTTTTGGTAGTGTACACCATGAATCGAGCGTGCGATTCATTAACATCGGCTTTTCAATGGGAGAGGAACTGTGTAACAAGGGGCGATTGCCGTTTATTTCGTATATATTAAAATGCGTTCACACGAAAAATGGACACTAAAAACAACTCTCATAACTTATGTTGTTGAAACTTATTATACATGTTATATATACTAGAATAAAGCTATAAACACAGACGAAAAATAGCCAGGAGCGAACATAATTATATTTAGCTACCTTCCACTTTTTATTCTCACATCTACTCGTACAAACAAACATAATGATCAATAAACAGAAAATATAGTAATCAAGGCCCCGATCCAATGTCTCAACATATACCACTGTACAAAACTTGCAAATCAAGGTATAGTGGAGCGTTTTGGAACTGCAAATTGTCGACAACCCTCCCCCCTCGGTACAACAAACCAACAAACCACTTCTATTCGAAAGATGTAATAATAATTTTAAAAAATGATGGTTGTGGCAAAAACTTTGGTGGCAGGGGTGTTTTTTTGGGGTCCAAAAAATCACGTTTTTTGTTTTTTTTTTTTTTTAAAATATTAATATTCTTAGCAAAACAAATTTTATCATGATGCAATACTATCATCTCTGACATTTATTTTGATTTCTGTTTTATACAATATATAAAGGGTCTGAGAATTTTATCCCAAAATCCACCTTTTTTTTTCTTTTTCCCTAAAAAAACCTCCTTTTTTTAAACACATGTCACCACAACGAGTAATAACCTGAACCCCGTTTACTGCAATGTATAAAAACCTTATCAATAACAAAAATGATACCATAAAAATCAGATTATATATTTTTACTTTAAAAAAAATAAAAATATAAAATAATTCGCTTAATTTTTCCATCCCAAAATGAATTTTTTTTCGGCCTAGAGATCATCCCTGCCGACAATATTTCAACCACAACCAGCACTTTTCTTAAATCGTCATAATATATGTATCCTCAAATAAGGTGTGTTTGTGTTTGTTGTTGTTACCAGAAAGGGGAGGGGTAATCGAAAACTAGAGCACTTTTCAAATCTCGGGCCTCGGCCCCCCGTTTAGTAGTTTAACACCAGAAATTTTTCTTGACAATACCAGATTCTGGTCAAATTTAGAAGATTTTCCAGTCCAATTTGACTAGAAATCTCATAATATCATAATTATTCCACTCCCTTGTCAAAAGGGCAAGGGTTCCATATGTACCCCCCTCATATTTTACATTCAACCAAACATTTATTAATTTGGCTCTTTATTCCTTGTTTGATTAATAAAGGCAAACTGAATCTAAAATTTGTATCATTTAAAATTATATGAGAGGGGGGAACTATGGGAACTCTTTCCGTCAAAATTGACGAGGGCAATTCTTTAGTGTGCTTTTATCTTTTTATTTGCATATTTATTTTTGGCAATAGACAGTTTTTTCATTCAATTTCAAACACCAATTAAACTTCATGGTTAAAAATTAAACACCTGCCTAAATAACGGCTGTTTTCACATTGATTTTATAATATTTTGAAACATTAATCAAATGTGTTTCAAATTAACCAACTTTAAAAAGATCAAGCATTAACAATGAAAAAAACTGTTGACTGCTCCTAATTTATTTTTTTGGAAATAGACAGTTTTCAGTATTCTTCAAACGCCATTAAACTTAAATGTTAAAAATTAAACACCCTTCTAAATACGGGGTTTTCATGATTTATAATATTTGAAACATTAATCAATGTGTGTTAAATTAACCAATAAAAATACAAGACAGTCAAAACATGAAAAGACTGTTACCTCCGAATGTATTTATGTCTAACACATGTTCAAATAAATTTATACACAAGGTTAATTACAATCCAGTTTACTACTTGTAAAATCCCACAGTGATTGTTTCAAAGCGGTTGCGAAAAAAACCTTAACCTATTTTAAAAAGAATTTGGAAAGGTTAGAAAAAATTACCATGTCAATCGCCAGATGGCAATGAAATAGGTTAAACCTAAATGGTAAAAATTGAAGTAAAACCGTGTCTAATACCTTAAGACGTTGTTTTGCTCGAAATGTTGTTTTTAGAAAAAGTTTTCCCCACTTTTCTGAACTCCCACATTAAATACACTTAAAATATTAATGATTTTTTTAATCAATGTTCGCGTGTTCGCTGGGTGTATACGCTCTCCCCCGTGAGCGATAGTTTTAATTTAAATATCGTTATCATAGTGGCTTTAATTTTGGTACGGGTAAGGGGGGGATCCTCCGAAACTCTCTGTTTACAAAAGTAGGATACATTAAAAATGCATCAGTACTGTATTCATGAATCAAACATTAATCATTTTTAACATTAATCATATTTCTTACTCTTTCTTACTCTCGGAGTTCACTACACTATACATTAAAATATGTAGGATTTTGTTACACTTTCTAAACACTTTAAAAGTTTCGATACAATAACCCTAAACGCTTTGATTTACAGTGTATCCAAATGCCAACTTTCATCTTGAAGAATTCAGTTTTTTTTTTCATGGGCATATCCTATCCTCAGCAATACTATTTTACAATCATCCCGCCTAATCCCACTCAATACGAATATAAAATAAATATTTAGAATATACAAAAATAATATACAAAGTACACGTGGTACAGACCGTTTAGTATGTTCCCGTCTTGGTATGACCAAGGGTGTTTGAGTTTTCATCCCACAATGCCACCAGTTTTTGGAAATTTCACCTCAAAGGTCATGTGATCCCACAAAAACCTATTCTTTACCTTACCACATGATTCCCTGACTTTTAGCCCACAAATTACTAGCACTTACGGCATTTTTATCATGAACATTAAATGCCTGTGGTTCTTAAAACTTCTTCACCTTTTTATCTTATCCCCCATAACTTAATGTATACGAAGAATATGTTAACCTCTTTAAAGTTTGCTTCATATGTTGATTAAAAACCCCGAAACAAACCATCACGTTGAGTCAAATCTCATACCAAGAATGAGCAAATGTCCAACAGATCGTTGGGTCATGTTTAGGTTTTTTACTCAATTTTGGATTAGATTTTATCCAACATATGAGACTTGTCAACAGGATGAAAACTCGTTCTTCTTAATCAAAACATTTTAGCAGGTGTGTGTGTTATATTTCACATCTGGGTAAAAAAATGTTTGAGGTATTTATACCTCATGAATATTCCATTAAACAAATCGTGCTATGGAGAAAATAATTCGGACTGTTCCCCTGTGGTTGCTGTTTTCCCTACAACCTCGTCCACTAGAGTCACAGCGAGGTCTATAAATATTATAAAGAAGATTTTAGCCGTTATAGTTTAGTTATAATTATGTTTGTTATTGGCGAGCAGTTGAAAGCCACAGATGGAGACTGTATTCATCGGTACCAGAGTAGAACCTTTGGTGACTGGTTTTCAGTTCCAGTATTGCTTGTCGCTAAATATGTAAAACGTCATGGGGTTATTACCGGACGGGGTGATGGCATCAATACTCGTCAGACTCGTTGGGAAATTATTCCATCCCAAGAGAAGAGAAGGGGACCCAAATTATTGACCACTGAAGCCCTGGTATCGATAGACATATCGGGCCTGCTGTAGGAGTTAAAGAAAACAATTTAATGTTATTCTACATTTGGTAATGCTGAATGAAAACATTGTATTATAACGTTTGTACATCACATTTATTGACCCAAAAAACACACATATCAGAATCAACTGTTTGAATAAAACTTATTTGTTGGAAGATACCTCTTAAAAGTTTCTTAAGGTGCAAAAAAAAATGGGGGGGAAGTGTTAGTTTGGGTCACAAAAAGTAAGGACTTGGAGAAACTAGCGAGAGGACAGGGTTCGAGACGTTGTATTTTTCGTCTCTATTTAATCAATGCTCGCGAGTTCTCCGAGTCCTATATAATAGTTGTCTAAGGACTCTCTCGGGTTGTATCATTTACTTGATCCCGCGTACATTGAATTGAGTTTCGCATCGTCATGAACAGCACAATTCCGAAGGGGAACTTAAATTCAATTTGAACCAACGGTTTTACTGTTGGGTAAGTTGACGGATAAACAACCCAAATTCTTCAACCTTAAAGTGACAGGAGGAGATTTGTTTAGGATATGAATTTCTCTCAAATTTAAAGAATCGGTGTAGACCACCTACGAAGAACGTTTGGAAGGTTCATGGGACAAAAACCAGGGTGCAAAAAAGAAAGAAAACCCCAAACCTTGATTTGAACTTGCCTGCTATCGTAAATCGTTCCCCATAGACACATGCTTTGACGTTCTGTCGTGAACGACAGGAAATACTTAAATCATCATCTTATGACATTAAAAGACGGCAGTACTCGGCTATCACTCTTTCTGGAAATCTCCTAATGTCTCTTAAATAACATTATAAATCCAAGACGACCTCGACACGTCTTTAAGTTGCCTTATCGGAAATTTGGAGAAATCCAAGTGTTCAATGGAGGTGGACAAAAGGTTCTAAGGTTTGTTTATTATAGTATAAATCATATTACCTTCAAGGGTTTCCCGTATTTCCACCCCTTTTATTTAAGTAAAGGGATAAATATCGAAATCTTAATATAGATCTTGAAAATTGTATATACAAATACACCTATCCATGGGCAAAAAATAAAGGGTTATTAAAAAGAACTCCGAGTATTTATCCTTAGAAATTTAAAATTTCGATAAAATTACCCTAAAAATAATTTCTTCCACTATTTACCTAATGTGTATAGCTGGTAGTGACGACAGAACAACCAAATTCAGAGGCACCGATTACATGACGGTATGCATGAACGTTTGGAATCTTTGAGTAAATTTTATATAAATTAATGTTTGTTTCCCTTTGGTTAAATCTTGGATAATAATATTCAGGTGCCCAGACAATACCCAGTTTGTATCTAAAATTGAGTTAGTGGATTATGATACAATTTAAGATACTATTATGTTTACTACCTAAAAAGAAGTATGTGTAACAATCGGTCAGCTGGAAGCGGCGTCGATGTGCAAGGAAGCACACGGAAGACATCTCTTAAATTGGTTGCAAAGTTCTCCAATATTGGTGTTATCAACAGCCACACAGTGAAGCCCTGTTTCAAATAAAGTATGAAAATATTAATTTACCTTATGAAACCTTCAAATCAGTTCTTTCCTCCACTAAGAAGCAGTGGGAACGATGCAACGTGGACTGACAAATAGGTAAAAGAAGATGGAATGTAAAATAAGAATATACCATCTGGTTCACGCATAAAACAAATAACAAAGAATTATAAAAAATCACTGTAGCCATCATTTTTAGAAAATCGAATCGTTACTGGCATGATCCTTTGGTTTAAGAGAAAAACGCTGTTGTTTTGTTGTTGTAAATGTTTAAAGTAAAAGTCTTCTTACACTGAATACGTAAGTCTTGCCAGGATAGAGTCACAGAAGCTTGAGGTCACGATCGGTATCAAGTCCTGAACTGAAGACGCTCGTTGTTCCAACAACTCTGGAAGGTCCATTGCTAAGACGTCTCGTCAACTCCTACGTAACCACCTAAGAGGGAAGGAAAAATTAAAATTTATATTTCTATAATGTTGTTTCGGTAACCAACGACTTATATAAAGACTGTCGAATATGTGATTTTAAACTGACTTTAAGACCAATGTAAGGATGTGTTTGGTCAATTACCAATTGTTAAAACGTCCAGTGGGAAAAACACCTTTGGTGAAGGAAAAAAAAGTGTCGGCATCGTCCAGATAATCCAAAATAGAGATTTATTCGACCTGCTCTACTAAAAATATATAATAAACAATCATTATGAGAGATATGCCTACCTGTATAAATTACCTGACCGAATACCGTATTAGAGCAATGAGGTGTTACCGTTGACCCTGAGAAGAAAGGTTATTTAATAAACATGCGATATTTCCAATGACAAAATTTTGAGTCTATTTTGTTCGGTTGTTTGAAGTTGGTTGAAACCGACTTGTTAATTTATGACATAAACAACCTATAGAAAGTCACAAAACCCATTTAAAAATATGTTATTTCTAAACGAATTTTGCGAATACGGTCGGCAAACAAATGGATCGATAGAATAAATTAAGATGCATTTAGATATAAGAGTTGCGTAAACTTACCGGTAAAACCGTAAATAAATCGTTCCATCAGTTGTTTTGCCCACGTTTCAAATTCCCCGCTGCAAGCTCTGCTTGGAGGTTGAGGTGGATCTCACCGCCAGACCCACCAGAGCCGGAACCAGACCACCAGAGACGGAACCAGAACCACCACGCCTGAACCAGTTTACCGCTTCCACAGATCACGAACCGCTAATACCCAGAGCCTGATCCCCACCTGAGTGGGACGAGCGGAAAAAATTGTCCATGTTTAATCACCATTGATCTCAGAACCAGTTTAAAACCACTATCAGCGAGTTCTTCACAATGTAAACAATCGCGCCCCATCCCTTTTTCATCAAAGTCCATTTTTTTGCACTGTTGTATTGGAATTGCTTGTCGTGGAGACCCCTGTAAATGGCTAAGCATAACACTCCCCGTATTTTGTCAGAAGTATTATGATTTTTATGCTTTTGTTTCCTATAATTCGGATCCCGACTTTTTTAAGGCCAGAAACAGTCAGAAATGGTACTGTCACAGACTGCTTTAAATGCCTAACTGTTTTTTTTTTTCACAAAGAAAATAATATAAGGTATTGAGATGACCTAATACGGAGCCATTATATATACAAATAAGCATTTTTGAAATTTGGGACCAAAATTACTGGTAGTGGCTTTTTAAGATAATTTTAGCAAGTTGTATAAAATGGGGATCCTTTTGTGAAAGATACTATTATTTTATATCGTCCGACAAAGTGGGATGTTGAGCAACACGGAAGGTCATTAATATAATAAAACGAACATGATAGAGGACCCGTAATGGACCCATGAGTACCCACAGTGATAATATATTAATAAATAGTACCATAGAAAGGACTGTTGATTTAGTATACACTAGTACTCTCCATTTTGTAATTGGTGTAATTCGCCCCGTAAGCCAAACTCAAATTTGAGGTGTATATACTGAAAACGTGCTGATTTCCGAAGTTAGGTTGTAGACCTCTATACATGGTAGTTCAACTTACGTCCATATAGGCTCTGTATGCCTCTAATGTCATCGGAACCCAGGCTGAATGAAGCCTTCCTTTGTAACTTATAGTAGGCAACATCACTGCACCAGAAACATCGGAATGTCTAAGACCCAACGCATGATGGCCAACTCAGGACGCTACGAAATTTATAGGTTGATCCCTGTTAACACAGATAAAAATTACATATTATTGTATGCACACTAATAAACTTAGAAATAAACAAACAATTCAACACAAAATAAACAATCGAAAGGGAAGGGAAGAAAGTAACAACACGAAAATATTGAGGTTTATTTCTTTCTCCCTCAGATTTGGACCCATCACGTAATGCTGCAGTTGCAGATATTTACCCGTAACTTCCAATGCGTCCACCTTCATCATCGTGTCAAAATCATCTGTGCCGTTTCTTGGAAGACGCGTGCGCTAATCCTTCCACCAGAACCATCGAAAGAATACCATCTCCGTGATCTCGCGTTCGGAATTCGATGACAAAATCTGCTTGCTGACCCGCACTGACCTCAGTACAAGACACGGTGTTACGTCTGACCATACCTATGAACAAAAATGTGAAAAGTTGAGAGTCAACTAATAAAACATATTTCCCCAGTAGATAAATGGCATAGCTATCGAATATATGAGAACATATATATGCTATGCAAATCAAAATATCTGGGTTGGCAAAACGCTCCTGGCGCAGTGAGCAACAGGCGAGGGAGGTGGGTTTTTCTTAGGTAACACCTAGATCAAAAATACCCAACATGTTATATTTGGAAAATATTGTTAATTTTTCTGCACAATTTCAGAATTTTCCCAAATTACATCCCCCCCCCCCATCCGGAGGGAGGAGGGAGGGAGAAAGTGGGGAGAGAGGGATGAGGGCGAAGGAGAGGGAGGAAGGGAGAGGAGGGAGAGAGGGAAGGAAGAAGGCAGGAAGGAACGGGAGAGAGAGAGAGAGGGCGAGAGAGAGAGAGAAGAAGAAATAAGTGAGGGGTAAGAGAGGTTATGGTACGTACCTGCCCACGCCTTGCGTAGGTATCTCGTATGGTCCCATCTGCTAAGTCATTGGTGAAGGCATCAATTCGATATTTCAAGTTGTTGGATGTCCATTTATTGCCAGTACGAACAAAGGTACAAAACATCAGCAATACCACAGCGACGCATGTTCATGTGTCAATAGTTACTTTCATCCAGGAACCTGAAAATGTGTTTAAATAGGAATATTTCAATGTATGTCATGAACATAATGGGTACTGATGACCAGCACAATATATCTCAGAAGAAACAAGAAACATCCAAACTTCGGAAATGTATTTCGAGTTCACTTTGAATCTTCACTTTCGCACTAAAAATCGCTACTTGAAGTCAATTAAATGCCAAAGAATGCTGAAAGGCATGCGACGACTATAATTGATCCTAGATTGTAACCAATCTGGTATTTATAACGTTAGAATTTGCGAATTAAGAAAGAAAAAATTGTTGGTACTCACCAGTTTGAGGGAAAGTCAAAGAGAACTGACGGAAATTTTCTCAGACCGCTGTCAAAGTCACGTGTGTCCGAGTCCGACTCGCCTGGTCTGTACAACGGCAAAGGTAGGTAAAAAAAAAAGGGGGCCCATCTGCGTCAAATAGACATGCGGGAAATTGAAAATAAACACAATTAAGTGGCAAAGGATCTCTACGTACTTTTACTGTGGGAAATGCTATTGCAGTAGATCAGGTGGGTACAAGTACATTCTCATAAGGGGCGATATTGAAAGTTCCTCCAAACATGGGCGTCCTTGTTCCAACTAGGCTCCTGGCCGATCCCGTGACCGAATTTATAATACATTCCACTAAAATAAATTGTACAAGAGAGAGAGAGAGAGAGAGAAAAAAAAACATTCCACATTTCACTCATTTAAAATACCCTTTCCATGCACGGGTGAAACACCCGCGCACACACTCAAAATTTCACCTCCCCCTTTCCCCAATCGCATTGTCTAGCTACGCCCCTATTCCTGTTAAACGTTTCTGCTGTTTAAAGTGCGCATCAAGGGCGCTGGAATCAGAGCCCGGGATAGATAAATATAGATAAATTAATTATTTTTTTTGGTAGAAGTAAATTTTCATATAAAAGTCCCTAGTAATAACCATTAGGTACTTGTCATTTTTACGTCAACCGCTACTGCACAACATCATAGAGCGCATGAACGGAATCGATTACAATACCTCATTTGCTACTTAGGACTTTAGAACGCTATACGAATTTTGAGAGAGCTTATTTACTTTTGAACAATCACAGGTAGCCAATGTTTTGTTTTATGTAACTATAATGATTTTCTCAGATTTAAAAGATAATTAGTTTTTAAAACACTGCCCGGCATGATTAAATAGGTCATCCTTGAAGCGGTTATTTCTTAATAATTTGTCCGTATGAAGATTACGTGATTGTGGCCAGTGGTTTTAGTCGCATTTATTTCAAACAAAACAAGAGTAACCCTGTTAAAAAACAACATCCTGCTAAGTCCGCACTCGATGTCCTAATCATATTTTTCTTGAAGATTCCCTCATGAAAACATTAATTCTGAAAGTTTTTTGATCTTTGAAATTAACTAAATTGAGAACGAGGCGATCGCCTTTAATTCTTTCAATCAGACGTAGCATTTGTAATGATTATTAACTGTCATCATTCGTGATGCAAATCAAAATAGCAATAACTATTAAGGAAATTTTAGTACCACATAAATCATTATTTTTGACTTGTTGCTATTACTTTCAATCTAAAAATTTAGTAATACTTTAACAAGAAAGCCCTGTTATGTCAAACTTATATGTCGGCTCTTTACACATCCTACGCTTATCACGTATCAGAGAATTAACCTTAAAAAATACCCACTTTTATTTTAAAAATTGCTTTCAAAAAAACTATTTATGAGGAAATTCATATTAACGTGATTATGAGTACTTGAATTCCTGTCTTAGTGGGAAGCCTTTTTATGTCGACTCTTAGTTCTACTTTAGTCAATCCAAGATGTACTAAAACCAACCATAATGTACACCCTTAAACTGTGTACGGTCCATTGCCCATCGCAAATAGCCTCGTCCCAGAAGCCCCAGACCTTTACCGGAAGTGGTCCACATTTTTGGATCAGAAGAAAGCTACTATTTTTCCTCATTTACCTGTGAAATCTTAGAGAGGCAAAGGATGTTTGGTTTGGATTTTAGAGCACAAATGGTGGCCCATTTGGTCGACCAATTAATTTTACACAGTACTCATTGGGTCTTACAAAATCACGTCTTAGCTCTCGCATCAAACTGTTTTAAATATCGGCGCGCTTGTCATTTTCCACTTTGCTTGTGTACAGTTTTGGTGAATTGCAGTTTAAGCAGGGAACAACAATCAATGGGAAATTGACTGTGGCTGTCTGCCGATTCCGTAATTAAGAGGTTCCACATTAGCAAACTCTATAGAGGGAGGTGTTCATGCAGTATACGTATCAAGCTGATAGTGCCTGGACAGCACTAAAATTGCTTCACTGTGTGGTTCATGGAGAAAATCACTTAAATTGCTCAAAACTTCAAAACAACTCTAACCCATATCAAAAGAAAAAAGTATCGCACAGTTCCCTGAACTATACCGGATAGTTTCCGTGCTATATTTGCTGTATTATCTGAAGGTACCAAATTTATCCCTAGCGGGTACTTATTGGGATGATTCCATTAGCTACCCGCTAGTGCTATTTCAATTACTATTATCTGAGTGGTAGCCCCCCCCCACAACAAATGCAGGTAACATGTTCCATGTGGTATCCACTATATCTTAAAGGTACCCACTAGCGGATACCTTTCAGATACCTCATATCGAAAGGTATCCTCTAGTGGGTACCTTTCAGATACTACCATCTGTCCAAGAGTCACACAATCAAATGTCTAAGCATATCACATGATCCACCAGTGGATATATATTCGTATACTTGGTATCTGAAGAGTATCCAGAAGAGGCCTTGAAAAAGGAATATGATTGGTCATCGCTTTACTTCCTGTAACTGATTATACCAAGTTCAATTCAAACCAAATTCAGAGTAGTACAAGTAATGCCATGTACTACTAGTAGTCTTCTGCAGTCTAGTGTGAATTACAAAGAATGTAGTGACGGGCCCACTGTTGTTATCTGAATTCTCCTCCCATGGATGTTAATCTTCTACAGGGCTCTGTATTTTTTGGGGGGGACATGCTAGCTGTTATATCTGTTCTGTGAGCGCTATCTCTGCATTGGCTGCTTATAATTATGGACAGGGTTTTCAAGTGGCGGATCCAGGATTTGAAAAACCGTCAAAATTACCGGGGGGCTGAAAGGCTGAAAACTTGTCCAAAGCTTCCAAAATGGGCTGCTTACAAGATTTTGGAGAATAGAATTACCGGGGGGCGCGCGCACCCTCCGCCCCCTCCCTGGATCGCAGCTGTTAGTTGAAGACACACAAAAGAAAACATAAAAATTGTTAATTAAAGCTTCCTGCATGGCCCCCATATAGTGCAGGCCAGATGAATTATACATGTTGGCTCATTGGTGATCAAATGATGGCATTGCATGTTATAATAACTCTTTGCAGTTGGCTATATTTGTTTGAGCAAGGGCCTGTATAGAACCCTACCTTGTTGGAATAGATTTGAATCAGGTTGTTTAAGTTACATGCACTACTTACTTCACGTATTTCCATGGATGAAAGTGTCATTGTGAAGTTGATGAACTTAACTGTATTAAACGGCAACTACCTGTATCCTCTTTAGAGGCCTGCTCCTACATAACAGAAGGAAATTTCAACTACAAGAACAACAATGGCCGCCCTTCTGGCTTTTTTTTTTTTTAGGGCGTTTTGGCCGGGAAACTGACAAAGACCACTGGAAAAAGGTGCTATCGGGATAGTATTGGATACTATAGTAGCGGGATAGTATCGCGATAACTAGTAGCGGGATAGTATCGATACTAGTAGCGGGATTGTATCGGATTACTAGCTACACGTTTAGAATAGCGGATTACTGTGTTGCCGATACTAGTCCAGAGCCATGGCCTGACCAGATATGGTCAAAAATGTGCACTGAATAAAACATCCGATAATGTTCCGGTAGCATATCCGATATTATATACCTCATATATAAGATTCCTGTCATCTGATTGGTTAAAAGTGGAGGCATGAATTCAAGAGCTTTAAGAATTGAACCAAAAAAATGAACTATCCTGGGAGAGCGGGCATCTCATTCATGAACTAGGGCCCAGGACACCTCTTTTCAGCATAGAGACTGCCGTACAGACTATCCATCCATATGAGTGCACATATTGAAGCTGGTGTGTAAGAGATGATATAAGCAGACGTGTTTGTTTACTCGTTATGTGGGAGTCTTTGCTGTAGTGTAAAGTCTGATAAAAACCGGGGAGCAAGAGCCACAAGGGAATGGCTGAGTCGCAGCATCAGTAGGCCTTTTCATGCTTTGAGGTTGTTGTTAAGGGTCGTACTGAAAACCTACCCCTCTGAGTTGTTGACAGCAGGCCAACCAGATCGTAATCTTTAGCTTAGATAATTAATTGTTTACATTGTAATGATACCCACGGCCCCATGGAAGAACAACTTTTTTGATGGGCCTCCGTGGTGAAATAAAGTTAAAATGAAAATAAACAATGTTTTTTAATTTTTGAGTAAAAAAAAACTTAGAGATACTTTGGACCAAAGGAACTCATTTACCCCATTTATTTAGACATACTAAATCCACAAATGGTGGTTTTGGTTAAAAATAATAGCTTCTGTAAGCACTTTCAATTGCTAATCTGGTGATTTTTAATACACCTATTGGTTGACGCTTATGGATACACATTGAAATTTGAATACACAAAATCATAAATTTTAAGTTTTAAAACATTTGTTTTCTGTGTACATGTTTCCAATACAAGATAACAATGACAAAATTGACAATTGCGTATAAGAACTCTTATAATCTATCAATAGCCCAAATGGCGATTCTTCATAATACCTAGTATAATTATGTTATATGCATCAAATTTTGAATGAAAATATAAATGAAGCAACTACACATGAGCTCTTCTCTATTACTTTCGTTTTAGACCCTTCAACCAAGGATGGCGGCTATTAATGCACATGTAAGTACTATCAAGAGCCAAAAATTGCTATTTTTATATACCTAGACACATAAGAAAATTGAATGAATACAAATGAAACCGTAAGAAGTGACTCTAAATAGTGTATATTTTTTATACAGCCCATGTGATCCAGTTATAATATTGTAATCAAAACATAAATAAACATCGGTATACTTTTTGAACACAAGGAAAAAACTCATTATCTTGCTGTGGTAACCAAATTTTCAAAAAAAATCGAAGATTGGGTGGCTTACATGGCCATTGTAATCACGATCAATAGCCTCAGACTAAAAAAATATATAATATGGATATAAAGTATTAAAGTGGATTATTTTCAAAGATTTTTATGTCAATTTTTTAAGCAACAGAGGAATGCAAATTAAAATACTTAAAAAAATAATAAATTAAAAATGATCGGTTATGTGGCAGGGATTTGGTCTTAAAAAAAAATGTTAGGGTTGTTTGATTTTAAATCACTTGATTTGTTTTTTAAAACTTCACTGATTTACAATGTGAAATTCAGCTCAAAATGTTCAAAATGTATTACATACCGATCCAGAGTTGGCTAAAGGGCAGTGGGAGTCGGGACCTTGAAAAACCTTTTTTTGCACTTGTCTGCTGGCTTCAGTGCTGCCTTTTGGTCTTGACATCATCTCCAAGCAGCCTGAGAATCAAGCTTGGTTTCTTTCCACCAGCTTTTTTTAGCTTGGTGCTTGCAGCTTCTCTTTGGTGGCATGTTGATGGTGTTGGTTATCTTCTGTGTGGTCTGTGTCAGGTAATATGCTGATGAAATTGTAGGGAAAAAAACCCATCCTTACTCAAGATTTTGATTCGAATTTTAATTAAACACTTAGCCTACCAAATTTATTTTGTTTATGTTCTTTTGGGAACCAAAAAAAAATGGAAGAAAAAAGGTTGTCTCATCACAAATGAACAATTAAATGTTTTCTATAAAGTGATCATGTATAGTCCAGTGCAAAACTAAGCATGCAAGGGCTGCAAGAATTCGTCTGAGTTTGCGAGAATCAAATTCACTGGAACGAAAACGTAAGACATGATTCAATGGGAGAAAATTGATTCTCAGACTATATATGGAGCTATATGGAGGTTTTATAATGAACACTTCACTGTTTTACTCTAAATGAATGCAACATTAAGATTTTATTTGCAACATTGAATCGTCAAGATTTTTTTGTTGTTGGTTTGTCTTGTTTGATGGTTTTTTTGTATTTGCGGTGGTAAAAAAAATTAAAAATTGTACGTTGGTATGGGCAACTGTTGAGAAGGGATGATGAGCATTTTTTAAGAAGGGCCTTTGTGTTCGAGGTGGGAGGTTTGAGTAGGGAGTGGGACATCCAAAGAAGACATGGAAGAAGCAAGTGGAGGAGGAGAGAAGGAGGGTTGGGTTGAGGATGGAGGATGCATTGAATCGGGTGAAAAGGACGGAAGGAGTAAGGGCGGGTTGCGCTGAGTGTGAGGTGATCCGGCCACCCCGTTGACGGGATTAAAAACGGATTAAAACTTCGGTTTTAGTAGTTTTAGTAGATTGAATTGTAAATGAAAATTATGGTCAGCCAGCAGATTTGTTAATTTTGTGGAATCAGCAGTTTTTCTAGGGTCGGTCAAGTTACAGTAAATAATAAACTTAAATTTTGAGGCCTTATTGTGCTCTTTTCACTCTTGCATGCCAAGTACAACATGACAGATATGTTTTAGCGGACGGTTTTAAGGCTCCAACCAGAAATTGATTCGTAGGTTCGTAAACAAGTTGAAAGAGACATGAGGAGATTTCCAGAAAGAAGCGCTCCAATTTTGTCGAACCCCAGTTTTTACATATTTGAATGCTTACCAATATATTAGATCACACGTGAAGCGAATAAGCCGTCCTCTATGTAATAAGATGATAATTTAGTATTTTCTGTCGTGCACGACAGAAAGTCAAAGCATTGTTATTTCTATGTGGAACGATACGATAGCAGGCAAGTTTTTTCAACAGGGTTTTGCGTTTTCTTTTGCACATGTTTGTCCAATAAAACCTTCGAAACGTTTCTTCGGTAGAACTGGTCTAAAACCCGATCCAGTGAAATTTGAGAGAAATTTGTATTCTACAAAATCTCCTCCTGTCACTTTAAGTACCTAACATACTCCCCCAAGATCTAAGGCCACATAGGCAACCTAATAAGGACAAAATCAGATATTAGAGTCTTTCTGTCCGTACGGACACTTACTACAACACGTTATTGAATGAAGTTAATATCTTTGGAAAATGCTTTTTTTCTCTCTTTCTATCATTTTCGTTTGGAAAAAATAACTTATGAGAATTCGACTATGCTTCACTTTAAGTTATTCCTTAAAATTTATAATATTTTTCGATGGATCACTGTAGTGCTCTTTAATCCTTTCAGATGGAGATTTTTTGATGGAAAGGTTTTTACATCAGGGCAAAAATCAGTACTTTCGATTGTGTTTAGGGACACCCGCAATGTGAAATCTTCTGGTCTGCACCTTTAAACCACACATGTCACAGATCGGTCAAAAGGTGCATTCCATGGGAATCCATACTCGTTCCCGCATGTAGTGCTCCTGTTTGTTTCCTCCTGCTTCTAAAATCGGCTTCTGGCTAATCTGATCTGTATATGGTTTTTCTCTGATTTGCTGAGGCTGCCTTTCATGGCTGCCGCACAGCGCCTTGAGCATGTTTACGTGGATTGTCGCACGTTATATCGTGTTTGAACAACAGTCCTTTAGTTACTAAATGACAATGTCAAAATTTAGGGGATTTTTTATTATGGTACACGTAATATCCTGATTTTGTCTCTACACCAAATAAAGCATATGGCAGCTATTTGGGACTATTCATAGAATGTTACTATCAATAGGCTTCTTTAATATGCTTTATTCTATATTATTGTCTCAGAGATACTGTCAGGGCCACATTAAAGAGAACATTGTGCATTCTATAGATTTTTTGACAATTAGGTTTAAGGTTGGGTGGGTCATCATTAGAGGTCAGTCTGCATACCCCCATATGAGTCTTGTGCCAGTTGTTCTTTTGATTAAGGTGTACTGGCTGCAGTCCCATGCTGCAGCACATTTGCAATATTTTTATAATGACAAATGGTCAAAGGTCACAAAGGAATCTGAGGTCAATATGTGTGCACCCCATTAGTCTTGGACATGAGTTCTTTTGAG
>JAMKCH010037750.1:0-14314 GCA_023653785.1 Ophioderma brevispina | reverse complement strand
GTTCTCAATTTTTACTGGGAAAGGATTTCTCATGTCAAAGCCTTTGTATTATGAAATCCCTTGTGGATATTGAGATCAGGGGACCTAGGTGTTATTACTTGAGACTGTGCCAAGAGAAGTGGGATTCCCTAGTGCTGTGGGAGAATGCACCTGTTGTGAACAAAAACTATAGCAATGAATGGGATTCCCCAAAAAAGGGCTAAATTTAGAAACTGGTCAACTTGTTTATGTTTTGAGGACCAAACAGATGCAAATAGGTAGTAAGTACCATGAGGTTCTGAAGTTATTTATATAAAATGGTTTGCAATGCAGATGATGTCATTTATGTGAAATCTGATGGAGTTAAGGTATTTGTTTATGCATGATGATGAGTAATGATAGTATTAGGAAGGGGAATCTAGCTGGGAGAAGTTAAATACTTGTCACCGGAAAGACTCAGGGGCCAGACGTAGTCACCAGGAGGTACACAAGTATAGTTATAGGCTAGTTTTAATCTACAATAATGGTAGATTTGTGTTTATATAGTGCCAGGCTTTAATAATTTGGATGTCGCCGGAGCTTGATAGCTAACTGCATGGTTGTCTTTTAAGCCAGAGAGCTTCAGTTGTGGAATAAAAAAGAGATTCCAGTTTGGTCCTAAATGAGGACAATAGTGGCAGACTGAGGTGGTTAGACTACCGGATTTGTTACAGTGGACTATTAGTGGCGTCGAGGGACTATTCAACTTGTCGTCTTAAACTGACGCGACAAAAGTTATTTCAGACTGCGAATATTCCAATGGAATAAAGGGACTTTGGCATACTGTCATTTTTTTCAAGTCTTCGCTGTGAGGACATATTTCGTTGAACGCAACGCTTCTGTTAACTTGGACATGTATAATTAATCCTCTTTATTATTGTGTGTATATTCTAATATATGTAATATTGTTTTGGACTACCAAATTCTTGATCCAAACTGATTGAAAAATCATTTTTAATCTGTTTTATTAATAAAATTAGATCACTTGTGCACAAGTCTCAGTTATGTGTGTTTGACAGGTATTTCTTATGACCTTTGAAATCCATGAGACTTCATAATATTAGTAATTATCAAATTCGAACCTATCTACGAACCGAATATTGCACGAATATTAGGTACACATGGATTACTCAGTCAGATGATATAAAAATCTCAATTTTTAGGTAATGCGGGGGGGGGGGGCATGATGTGGCTCACGAAATGCCCCGTTAAGTATAAAGCCAAACAAAAATTACCTGGTTCTACCCATTCCGGCGTTGCCGAAAAGGAGTAGAACTTGAAAAAACTGACATATTCACGCAAAAAATTCTAATGTGCAAATCGTGTTCTACCTGAGATTATATGCACGTTCAAGAGTGTCTAATGTTGAGGGAAATAGGGAAACAAATTAAGGTACCTTCCCCTATCCAATTCTCTCCCTAACATGCAAGGATTCATTGAAAATTTACGTTAATTCGATTCGTTATAGAGGCAAATCGTTGCATGTCTGTACAACAGTGTGGTTATTGATGGGTGTTTCATACCCATGACCAAAATAGATTGCGGAATAATGCTTGTAAATTCCCCTAAAAAAAAGACATTTCTTTATATTTTTAAAACCCCAAACATCCCTATAAAATATTTGCTAATTTTGGTAATGACCACACTATGTACAAAGGACAGGCAATGTACAACGCCCTCTCACGACAAAGAAGGGTTTGAACAATTTAATTCTGCAAAAAGGCGATCGCTTTTCCTCGAATTGGGAGGAAAACAATGGCTGATATTCAACCTAGTCATGTAGATGTTTGGAAATGTAAAACCCAGCGAGGTCACCAACACGGTTCATTGCGTAATCATGGTAGTAAACTACTAAATGCGTGTCACACACTGCGATTTTGCCCAGTAATTACGACAGTATAATGGTAGAAGCGGCCCAACGACGGAAATTATCATCGTTAAGTTATTACGACTACAGTACTATGGTACAACGCGACATGTCGTCTTAAGTTGTGGCCACACGCAAAACTTAACTACTGTCGATTGTATTAACTACGAAAAACGCCTAGTGTGACCCCGTCTAAACAAGCTTCTTTATCTTAATTAACCAATTTTCGAACACTTCAATCAAAAGGTGAATTTTGCGATTCGTCTCTTTGCGTAATCAGTGACGATATAGTTTAAGAAAGAGGCGTCTGTAAATTAGATAAATATATTTAGAAAGGTAACAGTCAATTTTTGCTTTCGCTCTTTGAGACACCGTGTATAATAGAACTGAAAAATCGTAATATTAATCATAAACGAACAGAAATACGTACGTTTAGATTATAAGGTGTAAATTTTAGTTTGCAAACGGTTTTGATTAAGTAAGTACCATAAAAAGTACAAGAGGCTAGTGTGGTTTCCCTAATATATCTTTCGCCGTACAATCATGGGAATGGCTTTTTGCCTTTTTCCAAATGAAAAAGTCGTCGCTGGAACAGGTCTGGCAATATGCTATGTGGTAATCCCCAGTCAGAGTTGGTCCGTAGTTCGGTATAACTCCAGACGTAACAGTTATGTCGGGAGAACACGCAATAGTGGTCCAACAACCATAATCTGCAAATAAAGATGACACAAATCGATAAGTGGAGAAAAAGTAAATTAGCAAGTCTACCTTCAACTTTTACTTTGAATTTCGCAATTCTGTCGATCATTCAAGATTTGAAGACAATTGGAAGGTCAATTTAAATCCCATATTGTTATTGACAAGCTACGTTTTAGTCGGAATACAGTGTCGTCGCATCTACATCAAAAAAATCTAAGAAATCCTTCTTTTGGGCTGTCTCCTGATCGACTTCAGCTTGTTATAATCCATTTGATCGCTCTTGTTGCCATTGAAATTGCTTCAAAGGTGTAATCATCTGACATATACAATAATCAATTAAATAATGAATGAATAAACCAAATGATCTGCTTATCCTAGCATTCTGCGTAACAACTTTTTAAAGCTTGGAGCAGAGAAAAGGAACAAACAACAGACGTCTGGCCTTTTAAAGCTCCCAACAAAAGGCATTGTTACGTAATTCAAAATTACGCATGGATTCACTTCACCTGGGTGGTGTGGACTCATTATGTAATCATTCACCTACTGCAATATGATTACTGAGGAGTTCAAATAGAAATACGTTTTAAGATTGGGTCTGAAAAAAATTTATTTCAACTTTGTGGGCAACAGTGTATTTCCCATATTTTCCCAGACTTGGATCCATACAAAATGTGGTCTTTGACCTTACTAACATATGACAGTTCCAAAGCTGCATCCATGACCCAAGTTTAATCGCATTTAGACTTCACTACCCAAATTTACAATTTGATGTAAGTCGACCTTTGACCTCGATATGTTACCTTTGACCTATTTAGCATATGGGTTTTCCAAGTTGTATATACCTGTGCTCAAAGTTAGTTTGGTGACAATTGGACTTCACTGACATCTGGAAAACTTAAAACGCGCAGAATTTAAGACATGCAACACAAAAAATTGAGGGTAGCAAACTCGGGAAATTTCTGAGTTAGCCGTTAATTTTTTGTATGACAATTTGTCATTATGTACATAAAATTGCAAACAATTAGGAGTTTTAGATGAAAGGTACGACGTTTCCAACCCGGATATAATGGATAAAAGCTCCTAAAATCTCAAGCACTATACTAGAAGAGTTAATTTGAATGATTATATTATATTTTTAAAAAAAAAATTAATGTAACAAATTTTATTTGGGTTCTCACAACTAGAACAGGCCTACTATGAGCCAGCGATTTCAAATATTTTAATGAAATTATATATCACTGATAATGATTGGTAAAAGCGAGGATGTTATCCCTTAAATCCATGCCATTTTTTGCCACTTTTCAAAAATGACGGAGCGGACTTCTGCTTTGTGTTTACAGGGAAAGCGCTCCTAGATCTAACAACATAAATACCGCTACCTCTCTTTTTGCGATGATCGTCAGGTTGCTAATCATTAAGGACGTAAGGGATATAGGCTGGATCACCAGCCCATTCTTGTGAGTGTACCATACAGGGCGCTGACATGTTGACTCTTGTTCGAATTTACAATTACAATATTGACGTTGTGGGGTGTTTTGTTCTAGGTTGTCTGGTTGCTGTATCGTAGCTGAGTCCCTGGCACAAAACTAATAATCGAAATTTTCCTCCACTGATTTTTTATTCCTGTCAGTAAACGCATATTGTCGATGGTATAAATTAACAGTGGAAGGGATGTATTGAGATCAAACTAAAAAGCCGTAAATGCTCAACTTTGTTCAACAAGATGCTCCAAGCCATTTTACATGAACCTTTTTGTATCGAATATGTAACGCTTCATACCAGAATCAATTGAATAGATTGTCGTCTGACTGAGACACGCTATCGATTCCTTTGTTTGGAGTCAATCAAAGAACGAATAAAGTGTCATGAACACCGAGGCCGGATGAACCTCTTAAAGGTGATCCTCATTGCTCGGACGGCATATATTAAGCTATATACCAATGGAAAGCTTATTTTATCGCGATTTTATATGTCACGGTGTCATATTTATGCTACTCACGATTTGGTTACACGAGCCAAAATGAAAATCGTCTTTCAAGCAACACCATTTCAGCGAAAGTCAATATTATTGAGGTGGGACGTCACCGATTGTGCAATCGTCTATGCAGTAAACAAAATCCCATTCCTTGTATCGCTCGCTTCCGCGCTTCGAAGACTACCATTGTTTTCCTAAAATTTGCTCAACTCAATCAGAATTATGAGCATACAGATCCAGATAACTATCTGTTGAAGTATCTTGGTAGATTTGATGGCTCTACCCACTCAGTCCAGAGAGGCGGTTCAGTCGGCATTTTATACATACTGAATTCCTTGCTTCCAGTATGCTCAATTTATGGTTAACAAATGTCGCTAGTTAAAGTAATTCCCGCCATGTTACGCTCGGATGGGCCAAGACTTTACCGGAACCCAATAGCAAAGCCAACAGTGATTTATTAAAACAAGGTTCAATAACCATAATTGTTTGACTGTTTTCCCGGTCTGAAGAAAAGTAGATTAAGATATTTTCCGTTACTCCCCTGATAGCGCCCATACCTCATGCATTCCATCGGTTAGCATAAGCGGTGTACCGTAATCAACGAAGAGCCTTGTCTTTACGCACGCAGTAGTTTTTTGACCACCACCCATTCTCCAGGGGCAGTCTCCCTCCACTAACCTCAAAGGGCAGCTATTTATTTTTCATGCTCCCGGAGCATGAGTGCTGGTCAAAATCCCACACTTTCGTGGAAACACAGCTGGCCTCTGCCAACTCTGAGCTCTGCTCGCTACTCACGATTCATCGTAAGCGTTGAGAATTCAAGCGATTTTTCACATTTCTGCACACTTATGAAGCCGGGAATTATATTTACCAATCTACAGAGATCAGGGAACCTAGTCGACCAACATTTATCGCTATCTTGGCGACATTCAAACAAAGAAGAGGGCGATTTGGGGTTCCTTTAAATTGGAAGATCATTGGCGCGCAATAAGACTTGTGCATCGCCTACGTCACACGATTTTGCCAAGGTCAGAGAAGGAAACTTAAGCGGATTTTTTTGGGCGTAAAATCCAACGAACTATAGGGTTAGTTTTTTGGCTTTAGCGACTATATTATACGATTATTTTTTTTTTTTGAAAAGACTTTTTCGTGCATCCTGAGTCCAAGCTTTCCATTGCTATATAGCTTCTATATGCCGTCCAAGCAATGAGGATCACCTTTAACGTTGAGGAGGATTAGGCCAGTTAAATACGGTAGGTTCGTTATGAGTGACCAAACCTCTTAGTACTTAGACAAATGATGGGACCAAAAAGTCATGACCTATTTTTGGAACAAGACAAAAATAAAAAGTATAGATTCGCCCAATATTCTTAGTGCCGTAAAGGAAGTTTGGTGGTATAAATTTCTTATTCGTTATCATTTCGTTTCTTATGTTGAACGATTCAGGAATTGTTTAAGTTGTGTTATTCAGTGCATTTGCCATTTTTTTTGTTCGTGAGAGAAAAGGGACAGTTTTTAAATAGGCCTTAATCGATCTGCTATCGTCACATCGAATTTCTATTTTATTGATTGGGTAAGTATACAACCTCTCAGAACGTAAGGAATCGTCGACACGCCCCAAAAACGTTTAATGAACTGACAGAAATAAAAAAATCCTACTATAGTAAACAAAAAATTCCAACACTGTTTTCATTATGTATAACGATTATGAAGTGAGAAATAACCTACTCATATTACACAAACGTTTTGACTTTGCTTCATACAGCCAAATTTTATTATTATAGTGGATTTCAAAATGAATTAGACCTCATTAAAAGTTTTAGGTCTGTCCATTCGCCGTGAGAGGTAAGAGGATTTATTTTAATGGCCGCGGGTAAAAATGTTGATGGTACGCATATCAATAGACTATGCCTATTTGAAGATTTGTCTTATTTTGTTGGCTGAAGTCCTACTTCAGAACCAGGTGTTTCAATTGAAGTATCAGGATGAAAACAGCAAACAATTATTTAATTAAACATTGCAATTTGAATTGAGTTGACACTGCAAAATATTATTACGTATCACAACATAAGAGAAATAATGCATTCTTATATCCCTAACGTCCCTAGAGGAAAATCTGACAATCACCGCAAAAAGCGAGGTAGCGGTAATTTTGTTGTCAGATCTAGGAGCAATTTCCCACTAACCCAAGGCAGGAGACCGCTCCGTGATTTTATGTCAGGTGCATTTTGAAGCAGTTAAGGGATGGTAGGGATATATCAGCTCATATCAACTGATTTTTTAAACTTGAAACATAACGGTCAAAAGTCACCCTAGTATGGCTGTACCAAAAGAGAGCTCTTTACTTTCCTTGCTCAGCCAATGATTGGAGGAAGTACTTCCGTTTGTTGAAATTTTGTTCCTGTGGCGATCCAAACGAACCAGTGGATCGTGCGTCGGCAACTCACGTCTCCTGAAAGGGAGACTCAAGTGGCTTTTCAAGTGAGCCGAACAAAAGCATCGTGAAAAGTACCTATCGATTGTAAAGAGCTTAACTTGGTGAGCTCTCTCCTATTTTCACCTTCCCTGAGTGTAAGCTATTGTACATGTCCATTGAGAACACAATATTTACTTACCCGAGCCTTTCTATTATAACTAACAGATGATGTCATTTATGACCTTAATTCAAAAAAAATCAAAATCGATACAGTTTGGTTTTAGTAAACAAGGGAACCGTTTAAGAGAGTTTAAAAACAGATCATTCCCTTTAAACGGAATAAATCCACACATGTAGTGCTACCATTGTCGTGTTTTCCCTTAAAAGCTGACTAGGAAAAGCTGACTAGGAAACTTGACGTCAAATATGTTTTTTTCAGTTCTCTCAGAACCCTATTTACTTATCCCTACCTGCCGTCACATAGAAACTGCAGTTATTCCTGTTTTCACAGCATGATCAGTGGCGTGCAGTCACAATTGTTTCCCGACGGTCAAAGACTAACCCGAGGACGGAACACAGGAAACGTTAGGCGAGGCATCGATGTGTGTTACCGACGGTCATTCAATTCACATGTTTGATCGCTACTAATGTTCGCCGGACATGGTCATTACTGGAGCTTCTTGGTCTGGTTTAGTTTCACATGGATATATATATAATAAAACGCTCTCCTGTAATGGGATCGAGCACTTTTAATTCCAAAGATAGTCACCTGAAATAACTTTTTTATTACGCAACTACTATAGACCTCTGGAATGGCAACCGTTACTCAGAGATTCACGGAACCCTCACTTACGATATCGGGTATCCGACCTCAGACGGATGATGTCATACTTTGAAATTTTCATTACCTCTCTTGTATTGGGTTGAGCACTTTAATTCCAAATCGTCAACCGTAAAAAACCACTTATGTAGTACGCCCCACACTTGTAGTGGGTGAGCACTTTCTGACTATTCACTGGTACAGAGCAGTGCTGGTTCAAGGGCTTGCTCGGTGCGACACCATAGAATGTGATTTATTATATATCTCTTTTGGTTAAGACATGCCTGTGCAACATTCATCCGGCTGAGGATCGGATACCCGATGATCATAAGTGAGGTTTCCGGAAACTCTGAGTAACGGTAGCCTTTCAGAGGTCTATACTTTTGTATATTAATATATATATATATATATATAGATATATATATTCTAGATAGCCTAATATATTATATATTAATAATATAATATATATATAACCTATATAACCGGTTCAACACGCTTGTTGATCGCTTGAAGAAAGAACTCCAGCGCAGTATAATGATGTCCCAACTCAGCCAATAAAGAAATGGCATGAGATGCTACCTAGAAGACAGAAAAGACACATGCCTATGTCTCCAACGAAAAAGTAGCAAAGCCACGATAAAAACTGAAGTATGCCAGCCAAGAAGCACCGTACTAAATCCACCAGAAGCTCCACAGAACCTTGATGCTGCTAAGGATGCACTTGATGATGCTTACAATGTGGTGCTTGAGGATCATGTAAGTCCAAGGCCGAAGCACTTGACGCCCAACATCTTGAAACGAAGCATGCTGCTGCCTGGGAGGCATTGAGGGAGCTGAACCGATAAGAAGGCCACCCCACCTATAAGCATCAAAGGTGAAACAACTGGAGAGCGCCTTGCCACGTGTTTCAGCACTTTAGTTCTGTACTTGGCAAGCCAGTTCAAATTAACACTCTCCCCATCACAGATAGCAACACCATTCCCATCCAGACTGGACCTTTCACTATAGAGGAGCTTCAGATTTGGCCTGAAAACTGAACAAACACCAGGACACCTGGTCCCGACAACATTCCCTGCAGTAATCTGGTAGAATCCACTATTCCATGATCAACTGATTATAATTTTGTAAACACACCTACATGGGAAACAAACCACTGTCCTTTCAACATCATTCATCATTCTCTACCAAGAAAGGCGACCTCCAACACCCCCACAACTACAGAGGAATCACACTGTCACCAATGGCCGCTAAGATCTACAATCTCATGCTGCTCAACCGAATCACTCACTACACTCCTCCATAGATCCCATTCTCAACGGAACCAGAAGGGTTTTCGCAAAGGCAGATCAACATTGCCTCAGATATTTGCCCTCAGACGGATCATAGAAGAGTTGAGAATTTCCTTCCAAGAGAAAGCTTCAATTTTGTTTGTAGATTTTTCCAAGGGTTTTGACAGTGTAAACGGGAATGTAATGCTGCATATTCTCCCCACTATTGTGTCCCAGATGAGACTGTCAGGACAATTCCATCATGTATGATAACCATATAGCTTTGTGCAAACCATGGAGGGCCCACAAAGTAGTTTTCCTAACACTACTGGAATCCTCCAAGGAGATTGCTCCCTTGCTCCCTCTTCTTTGTAGTCGTGGTTGATTACAACCTCATACAGAAGTCTTTGACAATCATGAAACGACAAAGGATCACCATCAAACCAGCTCGTTCTGGACGTCACCAAAGTCAGTATCTCACCGACCTTGACTACGCAGAATGATCTAGCTCTAACAGCTGATCTGATTGTGTGTGCACAAGATCTAGTATTTACTAACCATCACGTTGAGAATACTGCGGAACAAAGTCGGCCTGCATCTAAATGCCAAGAAGACTGAATATATGACTGTCAATGAGGAAGATGATCATTAACCTATCTGCACAACAGATGGTAGCCAACTCAAAGAGGTCAAGGACTTCAAGTATCTAGGGTCCTATGTTGCCGACAGCAAGACTTCCTGTAACGCAAAGGACAAGCTTGGAATTCCTGCAATAAACTACACCACTAATGGCAATCTCAAATGGTATCTCAAATTCAACCAAGCTGAAAATCTTTAGAGCCTGTGTAGAGAGTATCCTGTTATATGGATCTGAGACCTGGACCATGAAGAAAGAGCTACAGGATAGACTCGATGGCACCAACACGAGTACAAAACATATCCTGGCGTGAGCACAAGACCAAAGCACAGATATATGGAGCTATCCCTCCAATTTCATCTTCTGTTGCCCAACAATGTGCACGATTTGCCGGTCACTGTCATCGTGCGATTGATCAAGTAGTCTCAGACGTCACATGTTGGAAGTTACCGTGCAAAAACAGGGGTCGTCGCCCCTTTAACTACATTGATGTGATATATATATATAAATATGCGAAGAGTAACTATCTTCATGCAGAGTGCTCAATGCTTAGAAGCAGAGCGAGATAAATTGATGAACCTGCTGGAACGGTAGTTGTTACTCGGAGTTTCACGCTTGTGCGATCATCAGACAACTGGCTGCTATTCAGTGGATGCGGAGAATATATAGCGGTGTTGCAGACGTCGTAGAGAGAAGTTGGTGGTCGTAGAGGGCGGCAGACTTCAGATAAAATACTGGCCAACGCCCCAAGAAGGAGCCAAACGGTCAGGAAATGGTGAACTGCTTAATGTGGTCGAATTTAGTCTTGTAGAGCTTCCTTAGTGACTTTGAAGTGATGGTATAATGCTGCTTTGAAATGGTCAGGATCAGATATGGTAGTTATGTTGTGTGGTATACAGTTCCAGTCCCGAATGGTTTTGGGTACAAAGGAGTGTTTATAGCAGTGCAGTCTTTGTTTGTTGAGATGGTTAAATATGAATTCGGATGATGATGCCGTGATTGACGCAGTACTGGCTGTAGGAGGTTTCCGATGGGCAGGGATATGTGACCAAGTCTTGCTTGTTGAAAAACACATAAACGTCTGATTTTCCTTCTGGTGGTAAGTAGGTCGAGATCCAAATCTTTCACCATCTGGGTGGCACTTCCTGGCGTTTTAGATGTATAATCGCTCAAGATGAAACGTGCTGCTCTTTTTTGCACTGCTTCAAGCTGGTTGGTGTTCTTTTTGGTATGTGGGTCCTAGACGGTAGAGGAATACTCGATCAATGGTCGGACAAGTGATTTGTTTGCCGTAAGTTTTGTTGATTTTTTACATGAGTAAAGGTTTCTCTTAATGAAATCTAAAGATCTATTAGCTTTCGTGCAAATCTCCTGTATGTGTCTGTTCCAGTTGAGTTTGTTTGAAATCGATACGCCCAGATAAGTGTGATTTTCTACTGTGGACAGTTCGTCACCCCCGAGTGTATATGTAAAAAGCTTTGGAGACCTTGCGTGTGTTATTCTCATAACAAAGCATTTTTTTGAATTAAATTTCATTTGCCACTTTCTCTCCCAGTCACCAAGTGTGTTTAAATCTGAGTCTAGGTTATTTTTGATTTCACGGTAGATGACGCAGTCGTCTGCAAATAGGCGTACCGACGATTGAATGTTGTTAGGGAGGTCGTTTATGTAGACCAGGAACAGCAGCGGTCCAAGCAACGTACCCTGAGGGACGCCAGAAATAACTTCAGACCAGGCCGATTTCTCGCCGACGACGACAACTCTCTGGGTACGATGCCTGAGAAAGATGCTGATCCAGGTCAGTGTTGAGTTCTGTATACCGTAATTGTGGAGTTTTGATATAAGTCTGTTGTGAGGGACGACGTCAAAGGCTTTGGAGAAATCCATTATGACCATGTCTACCTGGGACTTACTGTCGAGAGAACTTGCCAGGTCTTGTACTGTAAGAATGAGTTGTGTTTCACAAGAGTGCCTTTGACGAAAACCATGTTGTTTGTCTGTGAGGATTGTGTGTTTATTTAAATGTTTCATGATGTTAGAATGTATGATGTGTTCGAGAATTTGCTGCAAATGGAGGTTAAACTAACAGGGCGATAGTTGGATGCCAAAGTTCTATCGCCTTTTTTGAAAATGGGGGAAATGTTTGCACGTAACCAAGAAATAGGAACCTCTCCCCTGTCTATGGATTTCTGAAAAATAAAGAGTGAGAACGGGGGCAAGTTCTTCAGCTGCCAATTTCAGTATTCTAGCAGGGATCTCGTCCGGACCAGATGATTTGTTTGGGTCAAAATTATTAAGAAGTTTGAGAACACCATCAACAGAAATAATTATATCAGGCATAGGATGGATACTAGAGTTTTTAAAATCTTGAATTTTAAAATGGCCGCCATTTTCAACATATTTTGCTCTATATCTGGACTTCTGAGCAATATAGAAGGCTCAAGTTGGCGGCAATACCCATGTTTGTGAATTTCAAAATAGACGCCATTTTAAATATATATTTCGCCCAATATATGGACTTCTGAGCAACATAAAAGGCTCCTTTGGTGGTAATACCCATGTTTGTGATGTCAAGGAACACAAGTCATGAATTACATTCAGAAAGTCGTAGATTGTTTCCTTCAGGTGGCCATCTTGAATTTCAAAATGGTCTCCATACTTCGCCCAATATCTGGACTTCTCGGCAACAAAACAGGCTCCGTTTGGTGTTATTGATATTGATGTTGTGGCAGAGTGTCACCGTGAAAGATAAATGCTAAGGGACCATCTCCAACAGAAAAGGGTGCTGGAGACCTAGTGAATCCCAATTACTATTTAGCTAATTGACAAGGTGAATTGTTTACAACGTAGCACCAAGGTTTAAAGCCCTGGATTTGAAGTCTGTGCTTAATGAGTAAACATTGGTCTCTACCAATTCGGATGATGGGTTGGTCCTGCAGCCTACTGGAAGGTCCAACCCTGATATTGACAAAAGATGCATGGACAACTTTGTTAAACGTAATGCTGCTTTCACCATAGCACATACAATGTCCTGACACTATCAACAACAGCCAAGAAAGAAGAATTCGTCCATGAAGCACAACTGTATGATATTGATGTCATCTACATACAACATTGTGCACAGCAAACATCTACTACAGGAGAATATGCATGGCTATGCATTTATTACAGCATCTGCCTGGAAGAATAAGAAACATGCAGCTACAGGAGGTGTGGGGTTTCTTTTGTCATAAAGGCTCTCAAGTCACATGTCAGCCTTGTCAACTATAATGAGCGCATCCTGAAGCTTACACTGATGGGTAATCCTGAAACAACAGTCATTTGCTGCTACCATCCAAATGAAACTGTCTCTCGCTTTTACCATGGACTGTCCACTGCCACCGGTGCAGTTCCAGCCCATAATCTTCTGTGCATCCCTGGAGATTGCAGCGCTAGACTTGGGCCTGGGGCGCGCTGTTCGTGTGCAGAGGCGGGTCCAGTGGAGGTGGGGTGTGTGTGAGGGAATTCGTGAAACGGTTCAGCCTTGTTGCCACTGGCAACAAAATCCAAAATCAAGCAAGTAGACTGTGGCCATACCGTCGCCCAAATGGAGAACTTGTCCAGCTGGACTACATTCTGGTCAGAGAGGGGTGGATTAACAGCATTAAGAACTCAAGAGCCTGCAACCCTTTGGAAGTGTTTTAAGAGAAAAGCGATCACATAATTGTATCTTGCAGTAGCAGGAGGATAAGTTACCATCAGAGTAAACCCTATCCTAGAGATCACATGAAAACAATTGACTGGAGAAAGTTAGTGGGAGATACAAAGCTCTGTAGCAGTACATAACAGGTTCAACACTCTTGTTGATGAGCTTGAAGATTAGAACCCCAGCACATTATGAAGCTGTCACTTCAGCCAACAAAGAAATTGCACTGGGGATGCTACCTAGAAGAAAGAACTGCCTTTGCCTCAAATGGCAAAGTCATCAAAGCCAGAGAAAAACTGAAGTTTGCAACCACTGTCACCACTGGCCTCTAAAGTCCGTATGCACAAAAGAGTTAGACCAGGTCTAAAGTTAGACCTGGTTTAAGTGTAATTTTGTCCCACCAGAAAAGATATTTTCCTTTACACAGACATGAGGTTGCCTGTATTTATTTTGAAATTTGCATTTTAATCTCTCTAATTTGGTAGTTACTTTACGAAGAAAGTGTGATTAACTATCAATTTTGGACAAAACTAGTTTTGACTTAGACCAGGTCTAACTTTAAACCTGGTTTAACTTTTTGTGCATACGGACCTTTGATCTACAACTCGATGCTGCTCAACAGAATCGTTTCTCAAATAGATCCCATTCTCAGACGAAACCAGAATAGTTTTCGCAGATCAACACTACCTCAGATACTTGCCCTCAGAAGGGTCATAGAAGATTTGAGAATTTCCAAGAGAAAAAAAGCTTCAATTGTGTTTGTAGACTTTCCCAAGGCTTTTGACAGTGTCAACAGAGATATAATGCTGCGTATTCTTACCAACTATGGTGGCCCAGACGAGACTGCCAAAGCAATTGACTGACTACCTTTTGAGTAAGAGTGCTCAATTCCATAGTGGAAGAGCTTATAAAAAATTGTGAATTTTGGT
>JAMKCH010037749.1:0-43230 GCA_023653785.1 Ophioderma brevispina | reverse complement strand
GATAAACTCAAAAATAACAAGGTTTTCCTTCTTTTGCTTTTAGAATTTTAAAGTGTTATCATTCGAAGAAAAACAGTTGGTGTAATGCGATGAAAATATGGTGTGTGATTCGTGTAAATCATAAGTAAAGCTCGCTCGAGGAATGAATTCGGTATTCGGCCACCCATCCTTTATAAAGGCCACTATGTCTGTTGAGGCTGCAGAATTCATAGGGTGGTGGCACAATACTAAATTCTTCCATTTTCTTTTAGGTTTGCGAACGTGCAGTGCTGAGTGCAGGGAGTCACACTGGAGTGAGTGAGTGTACTTAGAAAGGAACGATAAGAAAAAAATTTATCAACAAAATTCAACATGATGTTGTGAGAAAGAATATATAATTTGTACTGTTATTTGTAGGAGTAGGAGAGGTTGTTTACTTAACTAGATGAACTAAACAAAGTTTAGTAAAAAAAATTGTCCTAAAACCACACTTCTTTTTAAGAACAGGATGAGCTTCAAAAACTTGTGACCACTGCTGGCAACTGCCACTGAACTATTGGGCTCACTGAAAGCTGGGCTGTGTGTTTTGCCAAGATAATCAAGTAGTTTGGCGTGCAAGAGTTGAACAAGGAACACAATGACAAGGATTTTCAACACAATTGTGGCCTTTCTTTGCATGGTCAGTGAACAGAGCACAAAAACTAAATTGCACCCAATTAGGGTGTTAAGTGGAATTGTATAGATTCAATCAGAAATTATTGAACCTAACAACACCACAAAAAAACTAATCAAGTTGAATAGAGTGATGGTCGCACCCAACGGAGGGTGTTTGTGGTTCCTAACTTAGCTTAGTCTCGCCACTTTCGTAACGCTATGGCCATAGACCATATCGCTAATCGGTTAAATATCAACAGAGGGCGCTCCACCGCAACGCATGATGGATCGAAAAAGGGGCCAAACACGAAACGGAAGTGTCTATCTGCGATCGCCGATGTGTTTACGCAAAGAAACCACGATGTATAGGAGTCGCAATCCTCTCGGAGGGCCTTCCAAATCCTAAAAAATTCTACAAATTGATCACGAGAATAGATTGTAAAGTTATCAATTTAAACATTTGATATTCACTAAGAGCCCCCAATATTAGGGAATATTGCTCTCGATATAGACTATTTATTACTTGTTTGGAGAATAATTCTGCGCGATAGCATGATGAGCATCTTTTTATTTTGAGTTGCTGGCCTCCTATTCATCAGGTAGGGCCATTTATCGGGTTCATTATGGGGAATTAATTGCGGAAAAATGGGACCTATCTATAAAAGGCCCTTTTCAGAATTTACCCCAGACAAGGGAAAACAGACTATAACCACAACATCAACAAGCTCCGACGAATAAAAGAAATATTACCTTTCCAATAATCAGCTAATATCAAGTTATAAGCACCCATAACACGGAACACGAGTTCCTTTGTTTGCTATCCGTTCTCTTTTAAGGGATTTAGTTCAAAGTATCTGATACTCGGCTAGTTTCCTAATTGGATATCTGCAAGTTGTTAAAAAAATATATTGAACATAATTGTCAAAACCTATTACCATTTTTAATTAAAACTAAGCTTGGGGACGGTGCATGGCGCCTTGGTAACACTAACACTAATGTTTCTTTTAATTTTTCGCCTGACAGTGACTTCTAAGTTATTGCAGCTTATGCTAAAAATTAATTAATAGGCCTACGACTTTTTACACGGTTAACAAAATCGCTTAAAGTCACCATAATGTTATCCAATATTCATTTTAGCTACTGTTATTTACATAAACAGGGCATATACAATGACTAAAGACCACCATAATCCCAGCAGCTACCAGCCTATAGGCATATGCTTCGCAAAATACGCAAATAAGCTTCGTACAAGTTGTTAACACTAACAAAATAACCATATATCTCTTCAGGATATCTACGATCATTATTACAACCAAGAACAGCACAAGGATCGCCACCTACATGAATAAGAAAGTCCAAAAGTAGTTTAAAAGTGTAGGCTTTGAAGCCTCGCGAGCAATGATTTTTATTAATGTGTCAATGTGAGTGAGTGTAAAACACTTCGAAAATACGCCAAGATGAAGCGTCATTAAAAGTTGCTAACACTAAAAAAATACCCATATATTCCTTTCAGGATATCTCCGATCGTTATTACAACCAAAAACAGCGAAATGATTGCCACTTAGGGTGATAAAAAAGGTCCTAAAAGTAGTTGAAAAGAGTAAGATTTTTAAGCATTCGCCAAGCAAATTACGTAGTTCGTCTATGTAAACAACGGGCTGGGAAAGTGAAGCGGCCGCGTGCGGCGCTCTTGCCCCTCTTTCGGCCCCGTGAGGCATTGCGGTTCCGATTAGCGATAAACCTTATTCCATGAGAACTTTCTAAAATTTAGAAAGTTCATTTTACCCAACATTTTGAGACATTACCTTCCAAATTTCGGAAGAATTTAGTATCTGCCACAGGCTACGAATCGGCAAGTTAACGGAATAAACCGCATGTTAAAGGTGCGAATTTTAGTGGTGGCAGAAATACTAAATTCATCCCTAAATTTCTCCTTTGGTGCAATATACGGACTCTCCACTGGGTTAAAAAGTCCTTAGAATTAATTTTCTGAACTCAGTGGTTGTGTAAATTCTCGATTGTAATTTTTGGAGCATTAAGACATCCACAACAATATTGGCATAGACAGCCGGAATTTGTTTATCATTGATAAGCCTGACGTCACATTATGCAGCTTCTTTGCAACACAATCCATCGCGCTGCTCACAGCACAACGTACCTTCCGTGCGTTATATGTCAAACGATGGAGAGATTCAGCTAAGAATCACACCTGTCGCCGCAGCTGTTGAGTTGCTAAGTTTCCTTTACACCCCATTGGCCGTTGACCATCAAATACTGATAGTGTGCGCAAAAGGCGCCGTTTCCGGGAGGACTTGTGGAGCTGTGTTTTTTTTTGACACAATAGAAACCAATGATTGGGCTACATTTTCCCCACCACTGCCGCGCGTGTCCACGCCTAACTGAATTTTTGTTAGCAACACTGGAGAATTGCAAAACACGTTTGATCATTCGACTCGGGAGTTTGCGTGCACAAAATTGGTTTAAATATATTACACTTCCAGTGCCGGTTTACTTAGATACAAAAGGTGAGAGGAATACAAGAAGAAGATCGCACAGGTTGGTACAAGTATTGCAGCATTGTATAAATATTAGAGATTTTCGTCTGAGAGGTCCTCTTTCGCCACGAGCGAATAGACCCTTAAGCCCAGTCCGACTGATATTTATATCAGGCGTACTGGAAGGCTGAGTCTAAGTGTTACTGTATCATGTGTAAAACGTCTAGCAGCAGCTTACTGACGTATGACGACAGGAATTCACAATACCACTCCGGACTTAAAAATTAACACAGTTGTTGATAAACATCCTTATAATACAACAAATCATCAAATTTGCAAAGAGGCTTAGAAATTTAAACAAAATATAACCTGATTACAATTTTGCTTATAAATCACTTGTTGAGTAATGGCGCTAGCAGGGTTGCAAAAAGTTGTTCTTTGCGCAAAGCAAAATGCCACTGTTCCACATAGGTACATACAAGACTTTCAACCATTCCTCAGAGCGGCGCTCCCAGCTCCCGCATTTTTGCACCCCGGGCGCTAGTATTGTCGCTGTCGGCACTGTTGTGGAACTATACGATTTCCCCTTGAAATTTGTACCTCAACAAGAAGACATTATGAAAGTTTTAGGGCACTATATTATACAAGACCTCAGGTAAGTGTTTCCCCATTTTACAAGCCTTAATATGAAACAATTTTTATTCAGCTCTGATATTTGCAAATCCATTTTTTTTCGGAGCTTAACATTTACACGCTACAGGTTATACGGAAGCTCGAAGTTTGCTTCTACCGTGATGCGATTACGCCCAAATAAATGTTCCTCAGGGGTAGAATTTCCTTTTACTATGCTTGCTTTTAATTGGTTGTAGCGGTCTGAAGATTCTGGTCTGTTGTAGGCACCCAGCTATGAACAGCTCAGTTTTTGCATCATTCAGTTTCAGATAGTTCACAGCCATCCAGTTTCTAATTTCAGTGATACAGCCAGATATCTTATTGAGTGATTCTTGGCATGTTCCCTATGTCTTGTAACCAGAACCAGAGTCAACATCTTTTAGTCCTCTTCACAAGATTTTTAGTTTCCTGTTGCCGCCCGCCCGTAAATGCCAAGATCCCAAAATATGTCATTACTTTTTCATGAATTCTTATTTGTGTTTTCCTTAATTGTGTCAATATTCTGAGATTTTTCTCACACAAATACCTTCTATATAAGTACGCTTCATTCAGAAATTGGCTTTTAAACATGCTTTCTGACCGCACTTTTTTTCACGCGACATTTTATTGAAATGCGGAAGTTTGGAGCGCGGGCAGTAACCACAAAGACGTGAACTCAACATGGGTGGTCTTTTCAAGCGTGCAAGCCAATTAGGAGCCATTGTTGTACTGTTAAGAGTACATAATATAATTGCTATCAAGTTTGCAAACGGTATTTTCAAAGATCAGGGTGCATGATTGAGAGAGTTCCGGGAGAAATATGAGAGATGAGAGGATGGGTGGGGGCGGGGAGCATTCATTTTGATGATTTATGGATGGTTCACGGTGTTTTGCTTCTTTGTGTTTCAATAGTTGATGAGCATTTCCTGAATCCAAATCGGCTTTTTGGTAGTAAAATAACAAATTGTTCAAAATAAACAATTTTTGTACACAAAAGTGGGACACTTGGGTGTTCCCAGAGGTTTCGGGAGGGTTCTCTGTGTTTTGGATTCATTTGTGTATCAATGGTTGTTGACCATTTCTGGAACCCAACAGCTTATTTTGGTTTAAAATGATTCTCAAATCATAGATTGTTAAAAAAAAAAAGTGGAATTCGGATGGTTTCCCCGATGGTTTCATGGCGGTGGCCGGGGGTTTTCCAGGGACGTATTTGGTTCCTTTGTATTTCAATGGCGATTAAGTATTGCCTGAACACCATATTTGTGTTGCGTCCAAATGATCTCAAAAATTATTTTGAAATAAAGAAGTACCACTTGGGTTGGTTCCCAGATTGTTTCTGGATGGTTCCAGTGTTTCTTCTCCTTGGTGTATCATGGTTGTTGAGCAGCAAATTGTGTGAACGCAAATTGGCCATTTTGGTTTCAAAATGGATCAAAATAGTGATTTTTCCAGAAAAGTGGATACTTTTTTGATGGTTCCTGGATAGTTTTTGGATGGTCCTAGTTTTTTTGGGTCCTTTGTGTTTCAATGATGGTTGTGAGAAGCTGGAAACAATTCAGTTGTTTTGGTTCAAAATAGCAAAATAATGATTTTTTTTAAAGGAAAATGGAACTTGGATGGTCTCAGATGGTTACTGGATGGTTCCTGGTTGTTTTTCGGCTCCTTGGGTTTTAATGGTTGTTGAGCCAATTGCCTCTGAAACTCAAAAATTGGCCATTTCTTCCCAATGTCAAAATTATGATTTCTAAAATAAAATATACTCATTGGGATGGTCCTTAATGTTCACGCTAGTGTAGCTTTATTTGTGTTGTCAAAGGGTTTGATGAAAATTACCTGGATCACGATTCAACAGTTTTGGTTCAAAATGGGACAAATAATTATTTTTTTGAAAGAAAAGTTGTCACTTTGGGTGGTCCCACAATTTTCGGGATGTTTCTGGTGTTTTTGGCTCCTTTGTGATCAACACAAAACACAAATAGCCAAACCAAATTGCCCATTTCCAGCCAAAATGGTCATAATAATGATGTTCAAAAGTGGAACACTTTGGATGGTTTGTGGACGGTTTTTGGATGGTTCCAGGTTTTTGGACTTTTTGTTTCAATGGTTGATGGCCACTGTCAGTAGGGACTTTGTGCTACACATGAAGGGGTGACCATTTTAGCACATTTTTTTAACATGAGGACCTTAGTTGCAGAAAGGATTTTATTTCTCTCTGGCCTGTATGGTAAGTTGGTTCTTGTAATTCTTAATTGACATCTAAAATGTAAAGATCGATAACTGAAAACAATAAAATACAGATCTGGACTAAAATTTTGGCGGATTACCAACATTTCTACCTTGGTAATCCGGCCGATTCAGATTAACACAATATTTTTCCTTATTTTAACGCTGGTTAGAAACCAATAGTTACTTTGGTCTGTGGGTAGTTTTCCAATATTTTTATTTTATTTTTACAAAGTTGTAAGAGTGACCATTGAAGTAAAAACTTACCATGAAGTAGAGAAATGATGTGAGTATGTCGATTTCCAATCGTTGATGACTCTTTCAGGTAAATACGCAATGTGATGAAAGAAAAAACTTCAGTACGACCAGGATTGACATTGCATTCAGAAGCACTGCTATGCTGGACACCTGAGTTAATTTACAACCCTTAACACCTTTCAATTACTATTCCAATCAAATCAAACTTTATAATTGTTATATATGCTTATAAAACAGGAAAGAGATTGAGGGAGTGGGTAGCCACTTTGCTGGTAGGTAGTTTCTGGATCGTGTGTGTTAAAAATCTATGTGATAGGCATTGGATCGAGGCGGTTGTTTTGAACCTGAACAAAAAATGAAGAATGAAAGTGACGCCCCAATATTTTTTTGTCCCGCCGAACGAAGTTCGGGAGGGACTATAAAGGGCGTCCGTCCGTATGTACGTATGCCGTATGTATGTCCTATGTATGTATGTATGTATGTCGTGATAAAAATGTTACCCTGGAATATTGTCATATCATTTTTTTATGGATGAGCTAGAGTAGCCTAACTGGTATATTGTGGTGGGGAAACACCCCTACTAACCATGTAATTCATACCCCCAGGGTCCTCCCTTAGGTCTGTCAGGGGGTGGGGGAAAGGTCAAGGGAAACAAAGGTCCACATTACACAGAAATGTTAAATTGTGACCATATTGTGGACTAATTATCTGGAGTTCCATGAGGGAATACGAGCTGTTAAATTGGTGGACAGAAGAGGGTTGATGAGTTCTCGACCCTATTAGATTTTGGGGTTGTAAAATCTGCTAATATTAAATATCTAATTGCAGTAATTAAGAAAATTTTCCCGCCAAGGCTTGTACAAGTTTTCTGGGAGTTCTGTAAGGCGTTAAATGATGTAATTGGTGGAAGAAAGTGGGCTGAGAAGTTCTCGACCTGATTAGATTTGAGGGCATATTTCGGGCAAATATCATATGGAAATATTAAGTGATTGCAAATTAACAACGTCAATGCTAGGTGGAGGGGGGAAAAGTATACCAACAACAAGGTAGTAACATATGTAGTACCCGATGCATGAAAGGTATTTTTTTAGTTTGGTGGTAATTTGTTTGGTCCGTCCTTTTGGGTCCACAGCCTGTTTCATTTCTTGGAAAATGTGAAAAATGGTTTGTTTGCCCCCTTTCTAGACCTCGTTGGGGTCCCCAAAGACTATTCACAATCCCCGTGCATCTCATTCGGTGCCATTCATCCGGGAACTTTTACCAGCCTGAAGTTGGCTAAAAACATACGGTAAGGAGCGTAACGATAATACCAGGAAAATACACTATCTGTGCGTTGCACAATAGTTGTGTATTAAATCGTCCGTCGGGTGACAAGTAGGGCACAGTGACGATCGAAAATATCACGTTTGTCATGAATTTCAACACCAGTGCATCGAATTGTTTTTGTTCCATAGTATTTCTACATGTTTGTAAGATTAACTTCAAAGTGAATGAAAGGTACTTTGATATTGAATTTTAGGCATGTTCGGGGAGAAAGCGTAAACTACGACGAACAAAACAAATTTTTTTGTAAAATGACCCATGGTACAAAGTTCCCGAGATGGAAATGGGCACCGAAATGAGATGCATTTCGGGATCGCGCAAATAGTCTATTTAACAGTGGGTCAATGTTTTTTTCAAAAAATAGTGTTGCCAATGAAGAAATTCTCATATTTTACTAAATTTAGTGAATTTTCAGGGATGTTTACATGATGAATTTAAGATTTCTTGAGTCATTTCACCAACAGGTAACAATTTTCCGAGCTAGTGGTGGCAAAAATTAAGAGTGGACCTGTGCTATTTAGTCATCACTTAGTGACCGCGGGGATATTCGGCGGAGACATATTTACGCATCGCGTAAATACGAGTTCGCCTTGTTTTGAACCTGCAACAGGGAAACTAAAAAATCCATGCGAAGGGCCGAATCATCTACTGGTACTGACCTAAATAAGGAGCAGGGCACCCAATTATAACAATCAGCTACTTCTACAAAGCTGGACAACGGTATAGCCCGTGGTCAGCTAGGTGCCCTTAATTAACTGTGATGTACAAACAAGGTGGACAGGCCAAGACTAGATTAAAAGATTAGGATCGTGCCTAAAGGCTAATCCCCAAAATAACCACACATTGGGATTACTGATAGAATTCATTTATCATATAATCTTGTATATCCAGTAGTTCAATGAAAGGCACGTCAAAGCAGGGTAAGTGTGAAAACACTAGGTTGTCTCCAGGTTGGTGACATGCATTTAAGGGCCTACAAGGGTTAGTGGTTTTATGTTGTGTCGCCTGCCCTCAAGGCAGGAAGACACATTAGGGAATCACGTGGTCCACTGTTGTTGTAGTCTGTTGTTGAGATGTCTGTTGTTGATGTCTGTTGAGTCTGTTTGTGAAAAAGGGTTAAACAGTTGCAGGTAATATTCCACATACTTTGATGGATTGTAAACAAACTTGGGGTTCAACAGGTGCACATGGCATCCTCCCACTTGGTGATGAGGTCAAAGGTCACATGCCAAGATCAAAGGTCACATGCCATGGTCCAAGGTCATTGTGGGTCAAGTTGTAAAAATAGGCTGAAAATGTAAATTGACCTCATATGAAAAGTTGAAGTTAAATTGGAACCAAACTTGAATATAGGTGGCAACATGGGATCCATCATTTGTGATGAGGTCACAGGTCAAAGGCCAAGTCAAACGTTCAAATGCCAAGTTCAAAGGTCATGTGAGGTCAAGTTGTTAAAATAGGCTGAAAATGTAAAAATTGACCTCATATGAAAAGTGAAGTTCAATTGGAACCAAACTTGAATCATAGGGTGCAACATGGGATCTCTTTGTTCTTGAGGTCAAAGTTCCATATCAAGGTCAAAAGGTCATGTAGGCCTATCATCACTAACCGCGACGGCAGGGCGACACAAGCGGTCCGAGGACCGAGGATTTTTTAAAATTCTTTTACTAGAGTATGACTTATATGCCAAGAAAGTTTTAGTGTTAGGACGGAAAAATGACGGGCACGGAGGCTTCACAGCCAGGCCCGGATAGCAGCACACGGAACGTGACAGACGGAACTTTTTCCATTGGGCACTGTCTGGTCAAGGTGGGTCAAGTTTTTTTTTCTTTAAAAAAAATCTACATTTGGCACTTGGTATGGTCCATTTAAGGAACGGAAACAAAGATTAGCAGCTAAGTTATTTAGTTCACAGTGGGCAGTGTGTTGTAGATGGCGGCGGGGGTAATCCATTGAAAACCAACATGCAAGTTTCACTGACATGTAGACTATATGTGCCTAAGTTTTTCCTTGAGTGTTTTTTTTCCGATTACAGGTATATTCAATGGGGGTAGAAAATTGGGTGCATGCGGGATTTTAGGGCAATTTTTGTTCAGAAAATTGGGGCTTACAAGGAAATTGGATATTGATGGGTGGTAAAAATTTGACAAAACATAGGTTTATAGCGAACGGCCTGAACTGTGAGTCAAGTAGGCAATAATATGTATTGCGATTTTTGGTGAGGAGTATCCCTCCCCCCCCCCGGGAAATAAGCATCATGTGGGGAGCAGTGAACGTAAGAGAAGATTTCAGTAGCTTCCCACAATGCCATTGCTTCCAATGCGGAGGCTTTTGTACGGCTACTGATGTGAATCGTTAGTGATGACAACATGGCTAATTGACAGTACTGATCACAAACTTGCATTTTACGAGTGTTTCATCTCTAACGATTCACCATGGCTACTGCCCCACAAAAAACCATAGTGGGAAAGTACTGATATCTTCTCTAGTGAACATCGAAAAATTAACAGTGGTCATTAGTCAGTACATAACAATTCCAAATCTCGTCGACTATGGTGAGGACGGTGTTTTTTTTGACCTCTTACCCAATCACTCGGTGGGGAGTTCCACATGTTCCAGCAAGGAATGGCCTTGCGTCTTGATTTGTAAGGGGCTGTTTGCCATTTCCGCCATTTTTCTGCCCTCATTTTAGAAATATACAAAACGTACGTAAAGCTTAGTGGGAGGGGGTGTAAAAATTCCTAATGAAGCCCCCCCGTACGTGTTATGAAAAAATGGCGAATTGAAAGCGCAGGGAAAAAAACTTTTCGCCAGTTTTAGTAGGCCCGATACGTAACTCGGCGAGGGCAGAAGGGAACAGAAGGGAAAAAAACCCAGTACGTTTTGTACGTAGAGAAGAATGGCGAACGGCCCTAACTAACATTTCATCCATTGTGTGTATGAATGTTTATTAGTCAATGGTTCTTACCGTTAATTTGACTCTCAACAATAAAGTAGAAAGGGTGTGAAAGGTATGGCAAAAAACATACAAGTATTAAGAATTTTTTGACAAAAAAAGTTCCGTGACAATCCGTGTCGTGCAGTTGACGTCCATGCAGTGAGGACGCAATGCAGTGAGGCGCCATGCCGTGAGTGGTAGAGGTAAGGCCAATTCAACATTGGCATATGATGCAAGGGATACTACGAGTGGAGGAGCTTAGGACCCAGGCAACATCATCGTTTACACCTCACTACAGAAAGGTTTGACACTTTGGTAGTTTAGTATGGACCTAAATCAACGCTATAGGTAGTACTCTCAAAATTGTGGTTGTCACTTTTCAATAGGGGGCCCATTTAAGTTTACACAAGGGGTTCAAAATTTTTAAAATGCATCCAATCATGTGAAATGTTTGCAATATGTCAGTCTAAGTCATAAGGATTCCAAAAATGTATGTTTGTACCATCTAGACCAAGGTTTTGGAGTTTATGAGGGGAAAAATGGCTCTTCTAAATGGTATAAAAAAGGTCAATTTCTATGTTGTTACAGGGGTCAAAATGGAAGTTGCTCCAATTTTGTGAAAATGATAGATAGAAGTTGTTCATCTAGCTTAATGGAGTCAAAATAAGGAATAGTTTGTGTACCGTCTGCAATCATAGTTACCATGTTATGGGACAGAATAGCAGTAATAGTTCAACATACCCAATTTGGGTGTTGGACGTTGTTTGACCCTTATCTCCGAAGTAAGCATTTAAAACATATACAAACTATACCCTTTAGGAGTCCTCTTACCGCAGGCCAATAACTTGAAAAGTATTTAAAAAATAATCATATTAACTTTTAATGTTGACCCAGTACAAATCGAGATTGACCTTTTTTACCCTTAGCCATTTTACCGTATAACTCAAAAACCAATGGTCGTAGGTGGTAAAACTACTACATTTTGGCATCCTTATGATGAGATGGACAATATGGCATACTGTTAAAAATGAGTGGGGCATTTTAAAAGTTTGGACCCCGTGTAAACTTAAATTGGCCCCATTGAAAAAGTGATACCACACAATTTGGAGTACTACCTACCTAGCAGTGATGGTCAGGGGGTCCATACGAACTACAAAAGGTGTCAAACCTTTCTGTAGTGGGAGGAACGAACTCCTTAAATAAGGCCCCTATGATATTCTTGCTCCTCCTCTATAAAGGGGTTATCAATGAGGGTCAATGGCAGCCAGGCCTGGAAATTACCGGCAAGCCAGTCGTTATTCCCGCGGGCATAGTGATGAGCATAATTAGAAACTAAGACAAGTTTTCTACTGTGTTAAAATTAGTAATGAAAGAATGATAATGAACGGTCTTCTTATGAAAGAATATTTAACAACCATCTTCCGAAATGATAATAAATTAAAGAATTAACCAGCGCCATTGAAAATAAGTTTATATCCGTCCATGATGAAATCGCGCCACCTCAGAAAATGACCTCTAACTGACTTGGCCTGAACCAAAACACAACTAATGGATGATCGCAGACATGTATATGGCACAATTTTTTGAATTTCTTTTCCCTATTACTCCGGGGGGGGGGGGGGGGGGGGGGTGGGGCGAGTGTGGGGGGGGGCGGAGTTAGGATCGACCCTGATCGATTTGGACATTGGGGACTGCCAAACGGTTATTTTGTGGAACTGATACGATGGATTTATATGTCAGTCTCAGTTCATTACAAAATCTTCTCTTAAACCCTGGTTCAATAAATGGAGTAATAATTAAGGAATAAATTATTGAATTCAAAATCCGTCGGGGGTTAGTGGAGTAACCACGCATTGCAAACTAGTGTAATTTACAATAACAGTCAGTAGGTTTAAATCTTGTGACCAGACCGAGACTTCGTTCACGTCTGATGTAACCGTCCGATATGCGTAAGAACGCCCTCATACCATTAAGTCTTTAAAGGGTAGCACACGAGTCGTGCCAGATGTTGATGCCAATTTGAATTTCAGGGTCGTTGCTGGAGGATGGCATGTACACCCCTGTATTAATTTTAATTGAAAAAATAACACAAATACAGTTTGGGGGGTACGAGAAACCACAGATTGTTATAGATAATCTTGTGTAGCATGACAGACTACTGGTAGTATGCAGACTGACCTTTGAACTACATTCTATATTTTGCCAATGTACTTGATTGCCAGAGGAGGAATAACCTTTGGGAAATTCAACGCAATAAGGTCCGTCTAGGAGGTTAGTAAACTCTGGGAACCCAAAGATTTTTGTTGTAATATGTGTGGACAATCAGATTCATTGAAAAAAAGTGGAATAGTGATTGTTGGAGCTATGAAGATGAAATATTTCCCATAGGAAAAAAACATGAAAACAATGGGGCCTCACTTGAGATCAAACCAGGTATATGCTGTGATTGATCCAGTTTTGTAAATATGTTTGTGTACATTATTCTCTGCTACAATGAGATTTCCCTCGAGTCATCAAGATTCCCGCAAGGAGCTCCCATCTTGCCATTTTTTTCCAGGCCTGAGGAGCAGTTTGTTTACTTGTACAGTAAACACAAAGTGGTGGTACTTTAAATGTACACTGCTCCTCTACGTATGGTTCCAGAACCAGAAGTCAGTAGATGATAGAGGTGTAGGTTGAAAAAGATAAGGTTGACCTCTGTTCTGTTTACCAGAAACTACATGTACCCTGGAATCCGTGGGTTAAAAGAAACATATAATGGCAGTCGGTCAGGGTTGGCTTTATGCAGGCATAAATTGCGTTTGCCAGAAACGGTTTAAACCTGGTTTTAAAACGGGCAAATGGTTTAAACCGGCAAAACTAGGAAATGTCTGAGGTGGTCATGCAAAATCATTTTAGTGATACATCATACAAAATAAGTTGCTCTTTAACTTAAGATAATCAAAATACCTTGCATTATTTTATTGTCATACAAGAAGACACAAAAAAGAGAAGAAAACACCCCCCCCCCCCTTTATGGAAAAAAAATTAAAATGGAAAAGGCACTGTAACATTTTTCAAAAATTGGCAAGCTCTGCAGAAGAACTCAAAATACGGCTGTGGGATTACAATACACTTCAATCTAAATGTGAGACTGCCTTGATCCGTTTTTAAATTTAGTCATTTTTTATATTAGTTTGAAATTTATGTTATGCACAGATAAAATTTAAGCCAATGTGATTTAAGTCCATTTCCATTATTGGGGACTAAGTTAATCATGATTACAGTATGGTACTAGATCAAACTGTAGTATCATATAAGCCAGAAGTTGGTTACTGACTTTCAAACTATTTTTGTCGGTAATCATTATTCTGACTTCTACAGAGTTTAATATACATTTCTGTAAAACAACAATTACAATTTTTGAAATTTTCAAAAGCCTTTTTGAACAAAATTGAGGTTTCCCAGGTTTTTGCCAAAATAGGTGCCATAAACCTTGCGGTTTAAAACGGTTAAACCAGGTTTTAAATACGGGCGGTTTAAACCACCGGTTTACCGGCCAACCCTGGCAGTCGTCAGCATAAATGTGATAATGGACAGTGTGATTCTATGTTATCTCCAATGGGGAAAATGTAATGGAAAATGAAGTGGTCCTGGGAACAGAGCCTTGTGCAACCAAACTCCATTCATGATGATAGGGTAAGAGAGTTTCCATAATGTTCACTGAGAAGCCAACCGTTTAGTAAGAATCTGACCCATCGATATGCAGCACCCGTATGGACAAAACAAATTTTGAAGACGATTTATGATCTTATGATCACCGTGTAAAGCGGCACTGAGGTCCAACAATTACCACAAAGACAACTAGCCTTTAAGTAAATATCACTAAGATATCATCATCATTATGAAGGCACTCTCAGTACTATATGCTTGGATGTGAGGCAGACTGGATAAATGGGTCTGAAAGTTTGTTGCTGCTCATGTTGCCAACCAGCTGTAGAGCAAGCACATCTCCTCAATCACTGACAGTTAACCGGTAAAATTCAAATTACTGACCAGTCTATAAAGCTCATACTTTAATACAATGCTTATGAGTAGAGAAGGAAAACACCCTGTCGGTAAAAGAGGCATTAACAATGGTGTTAAAGCGGGTAAATTTGAGTAAATATACTGTTCATAAGGCAAGCAGGTAGATAAGGATACAAAGAAGCATTAGATGATTGATTCTTGCATGCTGTTCAAAAATATGCAGTACAAAAAATAGTCTTAGTATTGGCCCACATATTTATCAGAATAGTATGATTGTTTCGCTAATGATACATTTGACTACATATTTTGGGCAGTCACATAATTTGGGTGATCAGTGTCAACCTTGAATTCCGCCATTTATTTCGGCCCTATGACGTTCCTTGGCGAGTAAGCGATGCGCTGGTTGTACCAACAGTTGTCTATTTTGATGGTACGAGTTAGGATTACAACAGGAGACATGTAGTTAAAACATTCAGTTATTGACCAGAGTTGAAAGATAACTGAAACGGAAGTGATCACTGAAAGAATCGATCGTGAAGGGTGATGTATACAATATGCAACATACCCCAACCACAACCAGTGCAATGAACACACACAGTGAAAGGTGACAACTCACTCAAAACGCCTGGATTTTAATAGCGGAATCTTGAAGTTAGGACTCCTCCTAGATCCTGAGTCAACATTCGGTATTCGTAACATATTTAGTACTCAAGCGCTGTCATATACTGTAGCGTATGTAGGTACCCATTCTTTAACTAAGGAAAAATGTCAATATTAATCCCGTATAACTTTCTGTAAAAAATTTTGCTCAAAACTACTCCAGTGTCCTAACCCGTAGTTTCTGTATGACCCGAACCAAAGTGAAATACGATGACGTGTTATGACCAGTTTTAATCCTGTAAGCTCACGTAGTTCCCATTTTTAAATAGAGTCAATATTTAATCATGTATAATTAATCTGTGTTTAACCTTATCTATAAGTATGCCGTGTGATACCGTAGTTCTATATATCTGCAGCAAGAATCTAAACTCCTCAAACTCCCATAACGTTTCTCAATTCGACAGGTTATGACCCTATCACAACAACCCAAACTCAATAACTCAACTCCCCGTACATGTAGTTCCCGAAGTCCCATTCTACCCCGTAATTATATAAAACGCAGTATTTAATCCGTAAATTTTCCATAGTATTTTTGTTTCAAGACTATAGTAATAACCTTGATGCAGATTTTACACACGCGTCAAAGAAGCGTTCTTTGTGCGCGCGTGAAAAACGCTGTCCAACTCACGCCGTGGTGTTGCGACCATCAAATCTCGCGTTGATGTCACTGCACGGAGGTTGGGAAATGGAGTATACTCCCAGTTTTTAAAATTCACTAGTCTTCCAGCCTGTACATTGGTAAAATACGCCATGATTGTCAGGCTTCTCCAATGTGAAATGTATTCTGGAAGTGAGAAAAGCATACCCAGGGATGCCAATTTGATGAGAATCACGGGCAAAATCTCACAGTGATTCCTGATAGTATAAGGTATTGAATCTCCAATTGAACATAGTGTTGTCAGGTCAAGTGAAATGATTCTCGCAAACTCTGACGAATTTGCATCTTGTGATCATGTGGACGCAGTACTTTCTGATCCACAATTTAACTTTTGTGTGACTTTTTTTTTCTTCTGAAAGTAACTTAGTGGTTTTCCAAAATTAAGACCTGTTTCAATATGCTAATTACTTATGAAAACCAATTTGTTCATTGTTTCGTCGTGGTAGGGATTCTGCAAGAGCCGTTGCCACAGATACCGTAAACAAGATGTAAACAAGTCAGCAGATTACAAACTAATTAATTAAAGATGAGCAGGTAGTGGCTATACAAAGAAGGACACAATTTTCGTTTTCTAGTACTCAACAATTTATATGCAAAAAGTGATTATTTTATTCATTTTGCTATGAAAACTGCACCCACCGGATGTGTGTCCTCAGCTTTGCTCAGTCCAAACCCTCAGACAACAGCGATAGACACATTTTCTTGTAATATATTAAAATTTTTTCAGCACCACCCCTGTAGTACAGCACCATGTGAATGTTTTGAACCCTCTGCTCAGAACCCTTGGCCCCCCCCCACCAGCCCCCCAAAATAAACGACCATTTGTATAGGGTCTATGGAGAAGGATCCCAAATTCGCCCCATCAGAAAAGGGCCAGGCACCCCCTTTTTTCTGCCCCTCCCCCAATTTACAAAGGTCTGGTTATGACAATGAGGGTTCACCCTTATTGTAGGATTTATGGTGGAATTAAGATTAATATTTGCATGTTGGGGCTCTACCAAATGAGGTATCACAGCCAACACTTCCTGATGTGTCAGGCTCACATAAGCCATGTTCACACGGTCACAAAAACTCCAAGGTTTGAAACTCCAGAGGGTTGAAAAATTAAAATCCAAATTTTTTACTTCACTCCAAAATTACGTACACGATGACCAAAACTCTGAAATCATCCCCTGACCATTCTCCTCCGCTGCCCATTAGGAGTGGTTGACGGGAAGTCGAATAACGGAAGCCGTGCACTTTCGCGCGTGTTATTATCAAAAACACAGGGAAGTTTTCAAAAAAAAATGACCTGCAAGGTTCACCTCCGCCCTCCAACTATCCCCCCGACGCTGTCCACACGGCACGACACTCAAAAAACTCCGGAGTGTTATTGGAGTGTGCGTTTCACCCCCCTAGTTTTTTAGGGGGATAAAACCCCGCTAGACCCTCGATAAAACTCCGGATTTAAACCTCCGGATACGTCCACACGGCACAAAAACCCCCGATCGACATACCAGAGTTTTGAAACTCCGTAGTTTCAAGCCCCGTGTGGACACGATATATACCTTTGAACTAAAACCCCCCTGCAGGCTCGGAAAAGGAATAGGCCCAATGTTTTCTCATAATCCCAAGTGTATGGAAGCCGTTTATAAAATGTTTACTGTATGAGACAATCTATTTGGTCTGTAAAGGGGATCTCATTGTTTGCATGTTCTTGATGTGATTGTCGATATTTGTATTTGAAGTTGAAGTGTTTGCTGGTACGCATGGAGTGAGTGATGACCTTTGTCATAGGTCTATGATGTGTTATAGTATCAAATTTATCGTTATATCTTTTGAAAATTGTTTTTATTGATGCATGTTTTCTAAGTATATTTGGCAATGAGTGGTTTATCTTGTTTTATTACAGGATAGGTGATGATTCTGGGTCATCACTGTATGATGTGTATCCTTTGGTAATTATAATTGTCATTTGAATTAATGAAGTTTTAATTATTGCGTTGTTTTTTATATTAATGTTACTGACAAAATTGTAAGGACCACGATATAACACCCAATTGTGTTTGAGGTTGTCGTGAAAACTTTAATACTCACTCACTCACCACTCTAATGGTCAGCACATTACCTTTGAACTAAAACCCCCCTGCCGGCTCGGGAAAAAGAATGGCCAATGTATTCTCTGCATGCCATAAGAGGCGAACTAAAAGGGACAAATCATATAATGTTCTAATGATGCGGTTGTTAGGGGACACTTTGAAAATTGTCATAGCACGATCTAAAATTGGCCTTATTACTTGATACATGGATATTACTTGGTAATGACAACTAATTCCTCAGTGTATTCCTGGTAACTGTGTTTTACTGTAAAACGTATGGTGTCTTCTATGTAGGAGAGGCCAAGTCAATGCAATTCAATGGTCCCATGATGAAAAAAAGTAAGTTTTAACAACATAAATTAAGGCCATCCAACACAGCTTTTCAAAATATTTCTTTAAGAATAAGAAATGTTTACTTGATTATTACAATGTATCTTGCCTATTTCATAACGATTAAGAGTAGGTTTTGGGGTGTTAGGTTATGATAATGCAGGAAATTAGTGTATTAGGTTTGTGTATGAATCTATATTGATTGTCCAAATCATGACATGCATGTCTGTAAATGAGCTATGATATAAATTAAAAGAAATAACATTGTATGAATATTTTATCTGTTCTTGATCACTGTTCATGAATATTGTAGTTGGAATTAATTAATGAATAAAAATTATAATGTATTTTATGTGTATATTGGCTTCCAAAACCATTAGATGTTATAAGTAATTGCAATCTTCTTCGTTCTTCTTAGTGTATCCACAAAGTCATTGGTGGTAATGGCTTATTGTGGTGTCAGGATTTATACAACTCAGTAAGCTGATCCGGGGCCGCGTGTATCTATGATACGGACGCTCCTAAATAACATGGCCCAAATTGCAATGACAAGTATGACAACAATTTTGTTGATGTGTCATTAAATTCTAATGCCCTTCATTTTGAACTAAAAGAATTGTTAGTTGTGGAAAGGCACTGAGTCCCTTTCAGCAAATCTAACAGATTAATGTAGCTGAAATGCTGCGATGTAACAATTTGACTTTGAGCCCAGTTTGTTTTTGTTGGCCATTAAAGAGGAAATCCAACCTCTTCTTAAATTTGCTGTGTTGGTGGTTTCAGAGGAATCCAAGGGTGTCTAGATTGCAAGCTGAGAACAGAGCCCTTTCTGATGAGTTAGCACAATGTCAGGTAACTACCACCAGATCAATTTCTAGTAATCCCCAGTGGACACAAACAAACTGCGTCATGACCCATACTCCTGGGGTTCGAGTCCAATTGGAAGGCTAATGTTGTTTGTGCAACTGTGGTGGGCAAGGCACTTTACCACCCTTCGCTTGCCTCTCCCACCAGGTGCCTAATGGAACTGTTAGGAATATTGTCCATGATTGCCACCTGAGTGGTCCACCCAAAGGTATGATACCGTATTGGTTCTAATAAACGCCCCGGGGGCGGTGCATTTTTCTAAAGTGGGTGGGGCGTTTATTACACTCAAAAATGGAAAGTCAAAAATCACCGCAAAAATCACCTTACAGAGTTTGGCGATCCTCTCTTTGTGGTGCCAGTCCTACTTTTTTGTGTATCTATGTGTGCCAGTTTTACCACTTTAGTGATGGATCAGAAGCAGAAAAGGCATTGATGCAACAGGCATTATGATACAGATTACGACGTCCCGGCCATTAAAATCATTTGATTTAAGTGTACAATCTTACTCATTTTTCTTGAAGTGTTGTATATCCAAATTCGTAGGGGGGCGTTTATTAGAGCAGGGGCGTTTATTAGAAACAACACATAGCCCTGGACGCTAGCACACATTTGTAACACATCTCAAGTACAAAGGTTTGAGTGATTAATATGTTGACAAGACTGACGGAACCCCTGGAACTTGATTCTTAAGTGCCGCAAGTGCCTGCACTTAAGGAGAAGGCCAAAACAAAGTTTTGTACCGGGGTCAACTTTGTAAATTGATCAATCATGTTGAAAAGCACGCCATGTTATTTGTCTAACCATACGGATTCAGAAAAGGTATACATTTTGTATATGTACATCCCTAAAGTTTCAGAGTTATGGCTAAAAAACAGCAACAATCAATAATACGGGTCAATTTCAGTTGTACCGGTCCAAAAATTTTAAAGTTGCTCCAATTTGGAAAAACATGGTGCAAATTAATTATTATTGGTGGAGTTCATAGAATTAAAATAAGGAATAGTTTTGACTGTCTAAATGCTTAGGTTCCCCGATGTAGGGGGCACAGAAGTCAACGTCCATTGTCAATTCAAATGGGCTTGATCTTTGTTACCCCCCTACTTTTCTAAGCACATTTGAACACTCAAAACTATTCCTTAATTTTAAGCCTATGAGCGCCACCAATAATTTGCACCATTTTTTATCCAAATCGGTAGCAATTTAAAAAATTGACCCCTGTTACAAAATGAAATTGGACCCCTTTTATTGATTTTTGCCGTTTTAGCCTATAACTCTGAAACTTTATGCTGTACATATTACAACTATACCTTTTCTGAATCCTTATGGTTAGACACATACATGGTGTGCTTTTCACATGATTGGATCAATTTTACAATTTGACCCCTGTACAAACTTTGTTTTGGGCCCCCTCTCCCTTAAGGCACCCCTTGCGGCACTTAGAATCACGTTTCAGGGGTTCCTCTCAGTCTGTCAACATATGTAATCACTCAAACCTTTTGTACTTGAGATGTGTTACAAATGTGTGCTAGCTCCCGGTTCAGTATCCCTTGGGCATTTGTGAAGGCAAGCGGACATTTCTGGTGGCAGCGGAATAAATGTGGAGCACTTTGATACCTTGTGAAAGTGCCCGCTATATAAGTGTCGACATTTATTTTGATTGATTTATCATTATGTATTAGTAGACAATGTACATTGGAAGTTGCCCGGTATCAGATCCAATAATGCAAATCTACACTTACAAAAGGTATTTAGCCAGGTATTGTTGTTGTTGCAGAGAAAAATTTGGTATCTTCCGACCCGACCTTGGAATAATATGGAATTTTGTTTTTTGGTTCTAAGTTTGCACCATGCCTGGTGTGGTATTTTTCACCATTTGGCAATACTTTTGTGAACAAACAAGAGGGTGTGTTTGTTCAATGTAAAAAGTGATGGGGGCATTTATTAGAGGGGGACATTTATTAGTAGAATATACAGTATGCTTATTGAATGCAACAGTTTGGCAGCTTCATAACCATTAAAGACTTGAGTGAATTTCACAAAGAGTTATGATGCAATATAACAAGAACAGGCAGTGGCTAAATACATGCACCTTTAAGTTTCAGACAATTCTAGAGAATCCCTTTAATCTTCTCTTCACTTGCCACTTAACATTTTGTATTGTACACCGGCGTAGGCAGACAAGGAGTTTGTGTGGGACTTTGTGGAAGAGACTTCAAGTTGCGAATCCAGATTGTTACTCAAGCGATAAGCCTTGTTGTACAAAGTGAGTTGACAACTAGAGCAATTTGATTCTGAGTTTTGTGGCTTGTGGAGGTGAGAATCATCTATCACCAGAATTGACTATTCTCCAGACATCACTTTTCAATGATGATGGGCTTTTGGTACCAGGCGGGCTTGGGATATTCGAGGGGTTTCATTTCACCCCATATGACCAAAAGTCACGGTGATTTATGTAATATTTCCACATGCATGGGACTGACGATTATAAGGACGAGATGTTTATGTTGGTCTGTTGGCCCAAAGTCAAAAATGAACTGTGGGGAGAGAAAATTCTGATGTTTTTATAAAGGTTAACACTTAAACCCAAATTTGGGTTACTTCTAGCCCAGATTTGCTTTCAAAGCGGTTCATTGTTTTAGCGCAACGGAGTGAACACATTGCGAAAGCTAGCGAGAACTTCTTAGCAATTTTGACCGGAGCCTGCTTGGCTTTTAGCCATTAATGTTCGCCTCGAGGTGTTCAATGAAACTGAACCCAATATCAAGCTGATCTGCCCACCACAATTTGCCGACAGGACCGGTCAGTATTGGCTATTCTTTTGCCCTGAAATGCCCAGAACGGGGTCCCGGTTAGGGTTATTTTAAACCAGAGTTTAGTGCATAATTGATCCTAGCAAGAGGCCCCACTAGGAATTGGACTGGGGGATCTCCAACAATTATACTGTAAAACACGTAGGTTTCCTCCCCTCTCCAAAGATTGATGAATTCACTTTTGAAGTGATGTGCCAGGCTATTATTTATAAAATTAATGAATGTTTTTTAGTGCAAATGGTAAGAATATTTTCATGAAAGTGAGTTGAAAGAGAGAAAATGTTCCATTCAACGAGAGCCTATTATCGGGGGACATTTCCTCTTTCAACGAAGAAAATATATCTTTACCATTGCCCACACATTAGGGAAAACCGCCCAAAAGATTAAAGACGTCCTATATACGTAACAAGTTTGTGCAAGGAGCCGACCCCCTCCATAACCTAACATAATCAGGAAATATCCCAAAAATTTCCGGGTGTCTTGTTGAGTCGTCTTTTGTCAAATATGTTAATTATGTTTTTCCAGTGAGAAGCATGTATGCAATAGGATCATTTTGGAGTAGAGTTAATAGTGTTTAATGATTAAAATAAAGAAAAAGTTTTTTTTTTTTTTAAAGCAATTTTTTGACAAAAAATTCAGCCAAATTGGGGCCTAACTCACTAAATTTGGCAAAAATCAGCACTTTTAAGCAAAAAATTTGTTAAAAATCTCCAAAATAAAAAAAATAAAAAAAATAAAAAACTTCTCCCCCCCCCAAATTTCACGTTGCCCACCCTCGCCAGAAAGAGGTCTGCGGCCACCCGCTTTCTTTAAAAAAAAAACTTCCAGCCTTCTGAAAAACCTAACAGGCTTTTCAAATCTGTGTTCTTGAATGCTGTTTCAGATGAAGCACATTTGGCAACATGCACATTTTAGAATCCGTTATCATTCAACACACCTAAAGGAAATGTCAAACTATAAACTTACGATCCTTTGAGTATTTCCTCAAATATTGAAAGGGAAATAAAGGCATGAATAGCAGATGTATTCTGCAATAACTTATATAACAAATATGAGCAGTAACTTTATATTTTGTATGTTTCAGTATACAGGATTTTTTCCTTTTTTCCTTTTATTTTTGGAGAAATTCCAATGACCGATGTTTTTGTGATTTTTACTTATGTAATGGACATTTTGACCCCCTCCCTCCAATGAAAACTTGTTATGTTTATAGGATGTCATCGATCTTTTGGGGTTGTCCCTAAAACATTCACTATTTTGTTTAAAAAACATATAAGTAAAGCTTGACTACACTAGCTTTGCTAGGCTAGCCAGTAGCAAGGACCTAGGACCTAGCTCTAGCAGGGTTAGGCCCTAAATGTTGCCTACATTTATCTTCTCCTACTTCACTTGCTTTAGTCACTGATCGCAAATGGTATGAAGAAACCACCATGGCCCAGGAATTCCATGTAAATCCTGCTGAAAATATGTATGTGGCAGAAACAACCAAGATCAGCCCAATGTTCGTTCTGACTGCCAAAGACCGGCCTTACCAGTTTGAGGAACTCGCGCAGAACTGCCGCGCCGATCATCATAATATTGCACCATAGCCACGGCGAAGTTCTGTGAAGTGCGTGTATTAGGTGACCTCCATTTCGTGAAAGAGACGCATTAGGAGGCGTGCAATAGAAAGAAACGAATGTGGAACAAAAAATGATGCCGAAATGGAACAAAAATGCACAGTATTTGACGACAAGTATTGAATGACATGTGACCTAAAAATCCCTCCACTCAAAATTACATGCTCTACTAGGTGGTATATAACATAGAACTGTGTCGTGGTTATTCAATACTCATTTTGTAGGTAAATCATGAAGAATTTGACAGCAGCTTGTGCCAGCAATTGATTTTTGGCCAAAACGTACTGTAGTTTCCCCCAACTAATGGACACAATTTCAAAAGATGGCAAGTAGGGATTTACAAACAGATGCAAGCTTGATTCTAAAAAAAAACTTCCCTGTATCTATTGACCTCATCTTCCCTCTTTCTTCTCTCTTCTCCCTCAACCTCTCCATTATATCTGCCCTCTTACGCTATTTATAGGGGAGAAGGAGGAAAGCAGATTGAAGGATAGGAAGAGATTCTAGAAAAATACTACGTGTCAAAGATGACCGAGTGGTGAATTAGAACAGGTAAATTACTTTACATGAGTAAGTTAGGAATTTAAAGAAGTTTATGTAAAGGATAATTGAAGTAGCTAAGTGAATTATGTTGATATTGGGTCTGGGCATGCTCGAGACGAATTGTGCACAACTGGATGTTTAGACCCAATTATCTAATATAATTCACGCAGCTCAGTTAAATATACGTCATACACTTAGCGTGCATGAGTTCAAATATAAAGTAATAATAGAATATGTGTTAAAATAAGAAAATTCAACCTGAAAAATAAATAACTTCACGACTTAAAAACACCGGCCATCAATTGGTCTTGTAACTCAATCACCTGTATCGATTCAATTTCGCCCAGTTGTAGGGATTATTGTTGTTGATGGGTTCCGTTCCAATGACGTAAATATAACGCCGACCCGAAGATTCTCCCGAAACGGCGGGTAACCAAAATTAGGTGCCCAAAGTATTTATTAATGAGCATACGCACTCATTAACATAGTTTTGGACACAACCATATTTGGTTTAAGTATCGGCGTATTTCGAAAGTCCTTATGCATTATTTATGAGAAACGCGGTATTTTACGTCGTCACAATTAGTGGTTGAAAAACACAACAACAACAACTGATGCCACATGCTATATCACGGACTCAACTAGCTTCTTTCCTAAGCAAAATTTAACAGGGGTCATCGGGAAGACTTTTTGTGCATTGGGATGCGGATCTTTTTAAGAGCATAGTTTCTTCAATCGATTGGTTTCGCATAATTTGCAGAAAATCGGCCGATCAGACAATGGAAAACACTGGGGAAATGGAACACTGGTAAAACCGCGTGACGCACAGATTTTTATATGCGTGGTGCTGCGCCTCAACAGTGACGACACGCGAGTGCTTAAGCAGCAAGCAAACCACGGGCGCGCTTGTGTTTGAGAGCAAACGGTTCTTACGGGCTTTGGGCTAGTTTCCATAATTTTAACGCGATTCTCTTTGGTTTAATATTCCAGATCTATGGTTCAGTTCCCATAACATTCCCCCATTTTAAAACCTCGTGGTGTTACAGGTAATAGGTTCATTTGAGCTTGCGAAGGGCATACACACAAGGTGGAAGACCAACAACAATATGCCAACTCTCCAGTAGTAAAAAGCTGCGGGAAATATTAATTAAAGTTGGAATCTCCCAATAAAGGTTGTGTGGTCCGATCTTTAGGCATAGTATTGTGTGTATTGTACAACACAGGCCAACGGCTTATTAAAATGGCGGTGTAGTTCAAAATCATGTTGTTAGATGGTGCCACCACCAAAATGAATTCGGCCAGCCTCATGGAATAAACTGATGTTGAAGGATGTGGTGGCAGAAACAAGAATACTAACTTCACCACGTTTTATTGTTAAATAGGATAAGGTATCACAAACAACAGGCATTAAGGGTTTTTGACAAAAGCTATTATGGCGTGCCTGAGTGATCCCATCTCGATTATAAAACGGCTGGATCATGTTACAGCTATGGTCCAGTAAGTAGTCTTTGTTTTCGGGAGCGCAACTCCTGTCAATGAAAGTAAACGTAAAATGTCAAAGAACAACATACATGTTTTGTGTTTATGAGGGTGTTTGGAATGACCCCACGGTTCGGTTTTGGCTCAGTTGGCGTACGTAACCAGCCCACATACATTTTCAGGGGGGAGGGAAGGGAAAAAGCATCGGGGCGCCAAATTTTCTGCCTCGCTTAAGCTCGCATGTGTTGACCCAAAATTTGGAAGAGGGGGGGGGAGGGGTTTGCAACTAATGTACCTTCCCCCATGCGTGCGACAATGTAATTTCTAATTTTTTATACATCTACAATGCGGCCGGTACCTTATGCGCCCCTTAATCCGCAAATTAGCATTACATTTAAAATTTTTTAGTATTAGATAGGCATAGTTGTTTTATATGTATTGACAAATTGTGCAGAAACGAAATCATAATTTTTCAGGGGGCAAGATTCCCTGTCCCCTGCCCCCCCTCGGCACGCATGTTCGATGGGTGCGGGGGCGTCTTACTGGCCAAAGTGGTATATAGTTACCATGTATGGCAGGCTAAATCCTCAAACTTCGTTACACTTTTTTTGGTCATAATTCATTTTAATTACTTTTTGTCGAGGGAAATTTCGAGTATTTAACTGAAAGCTGTGTTTTCAACTGAAAATTAGGTTAGGTGAAAACTTTTTTTTTTTTTTGATTGAACAAATTAGTGTGTCGAGGGAAAAGCTCAGCTAGAAAATATGACGGAAAAGTTTGTCATGCATAAACCCTACTGTTCTCCAAGTTATCAATCTGAGTTTGTCCCCATTGATCATTTTGAACTGAGAGATGACAAGGTAGTAAAAATTGCTTTTTGCGTTAGTTGCGGAGATTTTGAAATTTAATTTGCTAAGCTTTTTTTTAAAAAACATGATATATCTTTTAAGTACAAATTATTTTTTAGACCTGAGGTTTTTCATTGACAAACTGAGTTTATTGAAATAGTTTGAGAAACATGGTTTTCAACGTCAATATTACTCAGCGTTAAACTCAGCCTTTATAAATGATAAACTTTTCGAGAAATAAATTTAAAAACAATCGACTAATAAAAATAAGTTTGAAAATCTATGTTTTCATAGAGTACCTATTTTGCAGGTTGATAAACTAGAATTTTTGTTATTTTTTTAAGAAAGAAAGAAATGGTTTTTTCAAGTGAAATGGGTACAGATTTCCCAATTCCCAATTGTAACAAGGTCGGTTTTCATTTGATCAGAACCTCACTTTATCAAATCCATAGTTTTTTAATTTGAAATTTACAAAAAAAATTATGATTAAGAGAGAGGTCTAGTGAAACTGGGAGAATTGAAAGCCAATCAAGCACGCCATGTTCACACATTAGGATAACTTTGTCAACCACCCTTTAATGATGCTTGATGGACATGGTTGGTAAATCTGTTGTATATTGATTATCCATTGTTGTTCAGAGCATTGTATTTTACGAATTATTCTCCTTGTTTCTAGAGGTTGTCTGAAGTCACCAGAAGACAGAGTGCACAAATTATGAAGATTCTTTTTTTTCGCGTGCAAGTTTATCTAGAATCTTTTGTTTGGCGTGCAGGTTTATATAATTTGTGCTCTCTGCCTCAGATAACCTTACTGGAGACTGATTCGTAGGATATAATGCAAGTTTTTACTATGAACTAGTTTTTGGTGTATGCAGAAACTTATTTGGCATCAATAAAGTCAGCGTATATTATAATTTGTATGCAGAATTAGTTAATATTTGTTTAATACGCTTAAAGGTGCAACGAGAGATTTCACATATCAAGTGTCCCTTAAAAATCGAAAGTACCAATTTTTGCCCTGATGTAAAGCTTTCCATAAAAAAATATACCAAATCTGAAAGAATTAATCTGAGAAATGTTTCTGTGGTACAAAAAAAGGGGAATTTCTAATTTTGTATAGGAGCAAATACGAAATTCAGCCTATGTGTAATCAAAATCACCTTTTTTCTCTCATTTCTGTAGCCAAATACAAGATAAGAAATCTATTGAGTGTCTAATCCATATGTAATTATTATTTATGACACAATATTTGGGTGCCTCAAAATCTCTCATTGCACCTTTAAATGGTTAGGAAATGTACTAGATTTTATTATAAACAGGTTGAAAATGTGATATGTAGTCAGTCTTTTTTGTGCAAAAATTGAGCAAATGAAGTCTTTCTTTTTTGTAGTTGCACACACAGCAGCAAGAGGAACTCAAAGTTGTCGTTTCAAGGTTTGTAAGTCAATTCATTTCTGTGCACCAAAGAAAAGAAGGAAGTATGAAAGCAGGTTCTTTAGACTCAAGCTAATAATATTGTATTTGTAGTTTAAGTGCATCAGTGGACAGTGGTGGCACTGCAGTGGAATCCCAACATTTTTCCTTGGCTCCTAGTTTACCCCCAAAACTTGAACCCCACCTTGTCAAAATTGATGGATAGCTATAGTGTATTGTCTATTTGGCCTTTTTTGCCTTTTTTGCTAGCTTCCTGCAGATTTGCCCACTTTTGCCAGAAACTTTCTTTTTACCTTACCCCCATTTGATCTTGGTGCCACCACTGTCTGTGGATGTATATGCGACAGGGGCAGATCCATGAATTCTCAAGGGGCTCAATTTTCCGGCTCGACCCAAATTTATTTTCAGTCGGAACAAAATTCTGCAGAGGGTGGGGGTGGAGGGGATCTCCATTGGTCTGGCCCACATAGTCATTCTTCTATATCTACACTGCGCCCGACGCTCAGTACCGTCATTCAGTATCGTCATTCTTCAAGATCTACAGGGTGCCCTGTGTGACATACTGTATCATTCTGGCCCACATAGAGTCATTCTTCTATATCTACACGGCGCCCAACGCTCAGTAACGTCATTCATTACCGTCGTTCTTCGAGATCTACAGGGTGCCCTGTGCGACATACTGTATCAGTCTGGCCCACATAGTCATTCTTCTATATCGGCGCCCGACGCTCAGTAACGTCATTTTTTGAGATTTACAGGGTGCCCTGTCCGACAAAAAAGTCATTTTTGTGGGCCACCAGCTTTAGCTGGAGAACCACTTAGCAATCCGTTGTGCGTGTGTATGTGTGGATGTATGTGTGGATGTATGTGTGGATGTGTGTGTCACTGAAATGTTAAGTTTTTTTAAAAACTGACCTCAATTGAAAAGTTGAAGTTCAATTGGAACCAAACTTCTGTCATAGGTGCACCATGGGATCCCTCATATGTTGATGAGGTCAAAGTTCATGTGCCGAGGTCAAAGGTCATATGAGGTCAAGTTGAAAAATAGGCTAAAAATGTAATATTGGCCTCAATTGAAAAGTTGAAGCCCAATTGGAACCAAACTTCTTTCATAGGTGCACCATGGGATCCCTCATATGTTGATGAGGTCAAAGGTCATGTGCCGAGGTCAAAGGTCATGTGAGGTCAAGTTGAAAAATAGGCTAAAAATGTAAAATTGGCCTCAATTGAAAAGTTGAAGTCCAATTGGAACCAAACTTCTGTCATAGGTGCACCAAAGAGAAGATACCAGTAGCTTCCCACAATGCATTGCTTCCATTGGAAGTTTTTGTACAGGTTGCCATGTGGATCGTTAGAGATGAAACGCTCTTAAAATGCAAGTTTGTGATCAGTACTGTCAATTTAGCCATGTTTCATCACTAACGACCCACATCAGTACCTGTACAAAAACCTCCATTGGAAGCAATGCATTGTGGGAAGCTATTGAAATCTTCTCTTGGTGCACCATGGGATCCCTCATATGTTGATGAGGTCAAAGGTCATGTGCCAAATTCAAAGGTCATGGAGCGTCCCACAGCTTATATTCTTTGAATATAGCGAGCGCGAAAGATGAGAACCGCAAAATTCTGTTGACATTTACAATATGCCCCATGTACTCTGTGCTGGCAGGGTGGTGCGCCCCTCTTAAATCAGCCACGGCGATTCAACTCCAGCTAGTTTGTCAGGGTGCGTTCTCAAAAGTAAAGCTATATAACTTTACAGAGTGTCCAAAAGTACTATACCCTAAAAGCTTCACGAATTTCAGTCTTAGAAATTTATGCTAATTTTTTATTATGCTATTTCAAAAGTATGTTTATTAGCTTTTCAAATGCTAACCACAGTGAATTTGTGGCCAATGAATGAGGTTTCCTAAATGAAGGAAGCTGATGGTTTTAATTCAATGAAATTGGTGGTTTTACTTGAACACGGCCAGGACTTGGTTTGGAACTGACATGTGTTTGTATAGTCAGGCAGCAGTTGTCAGCTACTGCGATAATTTTGCAACTTTAATTTTTCAATCATGTGTTCAAGGACATCACAAGGAATCGCTTTCAACTTGCGCCGAATTTTCAGTGTCGTATTTAGTCACCTGGGGGGCTTTTTCAAAATGGCCGCCAAAATCATAGAAACCGAATAAAAGGTATGTTTTACCATCTAATAGACAGTTAACATATTGACTTCAGATCAATTGTAAAGACGGTGCGAGCGGGCAGCCTCGCAGGCAAAACATTTCGAGGTCCAGCTGTCCAGCATAGTAAACAGTGCTTGACCGGCGTGCAATCTCAGCATCTATCTGTGGTGAAGTTTTCGCCGAACTGTTTTCTTCGAGATATTTATCGGTGAAGAGGACGTGAATGTGCAATATGTTAAAGGATTATCTGAAAAAAATCGCAGAGAGTACTTGGAGGGATGCAAAAAACCATAATATGAGGAACAACAAAAAAAAGGATTGCCATCGATGCCACTAGAGTACGGCGAACATGTATATCTACCTCATCCACACACCATGCCCATTCACGCACGAGTCTCTAAAAGCATCAGATCCCTTGTGTTATATAATAATTACTTTGTATCGGGTTATGTGACGAAGTGCTTCTTTTACCAAGTCTAATCCCAGTTTTGTACCATCCGTGCCTGGGTTCACGCGTGGACGGAAGCCAAATGACAAGAGGTCTTGACAAGAGTGCAGTGAAAGGCATGCTGGGACCGGTTGTCTCCACAAGTCTGGACAGATTCTGTACCGCAAAATGCACGTGTAGGCCTACGATGGGTATGTTACCATGAAATGTTACGGTTTCCTGATTGAAACTTGTTTACTTCCACATATTTTTTTTTTTTTTTTTTTTTTTTTAATATTTAAAAATTATTGACTGGTCATGAGGTGATGATGGAGATTATCCGCTCCTGAGTTGCCCTAGCATACCTGGCCTGAAATAAATATCACCCCGAGCTAGTTAGTAGGCCTACATAGTATGCTAGGCCTACATAGATGCTAGGCCTACAATAGTATGATAGGCCGACTAGATGCTAGACCACTGGCTGCGTAACAGGCGGGGGGCGCAGGTTGCCCCTGAAGACTTTGGCGGGGAAAAACAATTGCAAAAAATCATGTAAATGCGGCTGGTTTTAGCCTATGACCGGGAAAATTGGCCTTTGACCCCCTGAGAGGGAAAATTTCCCAAGACTGGGAAATTTGCCCTCAGAGGGGGCAGGCCGAGAAGCCACTGGTAGACATACTAGTCTAGTAGACAAGGTACGCTAGGCCAACGAGGGAGCGATGATCTGCATTCCTCACCCGATATAAGACAGTCAATATTCGTTTTATATACCGAAAACATAGTCTTTGTTCACTGATTGGTCAAACCTAATCAGTGACATTTTATTTTCTATTATTTAGTGTCCCTAGCTTCCTACTCATAGCTGGATGATAGTGATAGGCTACCCAAAGGCCAAGCCAACATAGCTCAGACTAGCTTGGGTAATTGAGACCTGACACGAAAAAATACTACAAAAATGTAAGTAGAGGGGTCTACTCCCCATCATCTTGTCTGGGTTGGAAGTGAAGCGCAGGATCCAGTTCCAATCAAATAACTATTATCCACACACATCTGTACGTTCACCTGATGAGCTCCATCGTAGACTTAAGTCTTATCACTCGCTCTCCAGTGACAGTGTTTCGTTGCTCAATCCTTCACACCTGCATCCAGCATTGAGCCTGCCTTTTTGTGTTTCTATTTTTTTGTTATCACTATAAGCTCACACATACGCTTACACACATTGTTTTAATTCAGCTAGTTGATTTCAAGGTCACATATCATGTAGTGTCCAAGGGAGGTTGATATCAGCGCATTTTGACCACCCTCTATAATTCTGTTGCACTAATTACATGTATTGATACAAAATGAAATTCAAGATGATACCTTTACACAAACATGTAATAATGAATGCTATTTTAGCTCAAAATTTTTCTTTAAGGGAAAAAATGCATTAAATTCAATTACTTTTTTGCACCCTGTATAGCACACATGCCTATTCTAGTAATGTGCTACAAATAACACATTGCCTGAAAGGGATTTATTAGTACATGCATTCCAAATAAATATGAATATAATTTTTGTTTTAATTTTCATGTCTGGAAATAATGCAGTGTTAAAAAGAAATGTTATTTTTATGTACTTTTTTGTCGTATCACCCTGTATATTTGTTAGTACACCCTGAATATCCATTCAATCTATGCAGATTTACAATCTTTATAATATGCTCTTCATAAAAATGTATACATTTGTAGAATTTGGATCACAGCTTTTTGAGCTACAGGGTGAGTCAAAAAAAACTTGACCCAGATTGTGTCCGCCATTTTGAGTTTTTAAATAATATATATATAACGTATGTGATATCATCGGAAAGCCTATTTCATTATCTTTAATTTGTTGCAAAGATAATTCCAATCGGTTAAGTATAGGCCGAGCTACAGTCTTTTGAATCAAGTAGTCCGGTTTTCACCCTATCCACGGATTCCCATTTGAATGCACGGCGCCCGACTAAGCAAATGTGATTCCGTGGACAGTGCAGAAAACCGACTGCTGGATTCAAAGGACTATAAGTCGGTCTATACCTAACCGATGTGAATGATCTTTGCAGCAAATTAAAGATAATGAACTAAGCTTTCAGATGATATCGCATATGTTAGATATATGTTACTTGAAAATTCAAAATGGCTGACACAATCAGGGTCAAGTTTTTTTTGACTCACCCTGTATAATGAGAAACAGGGTAAAAATGCAGTCGATTTTCGCCTTTTGGAGTCCTTCGATTAGCACAACCGACGGAATAACAACTGTCTGGCATTGTTGATTATGCAGGGCAGTAAATATAATTAATTAGAACAATATTTATGGTGAAATTCAAAGCGTGTTATGACGATAATAAATTAAACCAACTGATCTACTATACAGCGGTATACAGTGACCGCTAATGTTTTGCCTGCGAGCAGCAACTTCCGGGTCACGTGACCGACTCAGAACGTAAACAATGTTAACTGGTCTATAGGGTTAGGGTTCTGCATTATTTTGGCCAAGTGACCGTTAGAAATGTTTTAAAACCAAAACAGTGTTGTTCAGGAATGATAGAGGGTGTTTTTTTCAAAATGGCCGCCAAATCATACGGAATTCATTAAAAGCATATTGTTTACCAAAATATCATTTAATAGGGTCAGGTTTCTAGATAATTTTGGCCAGGTGATCTCTAGAAATGTTTTCAAATAAAAACAGTGTTGTTCAGAAATAATTGATGGGGGGTTTGTTTCCAAAATGGCCGCCAAATCATAGAAAATTAATTAAAAAATGTTCTAAAACATAGTATTGATCAAAATGCCATTTAACAGAGTGGAGTTTACTATTCTTTACCATTACTAGAGGGCACTTTTTCCCAAGATGGCTAACAAAATAATTAGAAATTATCGAAAAAAATATTAAAAAGAACATTGTTATGGGGACTTGTTTTTCGAGATTTTTACTCTAGTGAAGTTTAAAGATGTTTTAATATCAGAAACAATACTGTTTATAATTAATAGATTAACCTCTCCCCAAGATTTGTGGAGTAGAGCACAATTTGGGTATATGCTTAACCTTCTTGGAAATGATTAATGGTATCTTTCTTCTATGGCACACTAATATAAACTAGTGTTACACATCCCAAATTCCACAAAATGACAGGTCCATGTTTTGCCGATATTTGTGATAACAAATAGCCACAATTTAGAGAAACTTTGACAAGAAAGTGAACCTTTTGCTGATAAAGATGTTCAAAAGTCCAAAAAAGGGCCTTTTAAAGGAGTTGGGTCAACTTTTTTGAAGGACCTCCCAATAAATACTGCACGCATCCCTGGAGATAGCACAATACACACATCACATGATTGGATACAAGTTGAGAGGTAAAGTATTACTTTTGTAGCTTTTGGGGGTAACTTTTCGGACCAGAAGGGCAGTCTTGGTATATACTTTGTCGTAACAATGCTAATTTGATAAGGCATCATATCGAGGAATTTTAGTTTTTCACTTAATGTCAGGTAGTGATTGTAATCAAGACAAAATTGATGCAATTTATGTCTGCAACTCAGACGTGAACAATGTTTGTGTGCTCATTTGTGTTCTCTATGGGATAACAATGAAACATTCACACAATTGCTTATGAATATATGCAACAAGTCCCCGGCCCCGTTTGTAGAAGTTTTTCCATAATTAGATCCTGTCATATGCCATGTAATGAGGAAAACTGGTACCGTGATACTCTCACAAAGTATGGAACTGGGTGCGGATGCTAATTATGTTAGAGAATGTTATAAAGAAAGGGTTAGATATTTACTACCTCACAAAGAGCCAAGAGCAACTTGCCCAATTTATAGGGCTGACATCAGTGGCGTAGCCAGGGGGGGGGGCGGGGGGCCGCGGCCCCCCCAATAATTGATTTCGTCGGTTGAGATGAGCCCGTCGGTTCACTTGAAAAATTCAGGTCATGGCACTTGCAGGCCGGATTGTCGGCAAAGTATAGACAGCGTGCGACAAGTAAATTTTACAAAATCGTACAAAAATTAGCCCTCAGAAGACATTTAAAGCATATAAAACCCAAAATTTTCAGGGGGCTTCGCCCCCTCGACCCCCGCCGGGGCTTCGCCCCTGGACCCCAACAGGGGCCCTAAGGCGGGACCCTGGATCTTACCCATTTTCTGTTGGTTGATACGCGACACTGGCCCCCCCAATATGAAAATCCTAGCTACGCCACTGGCTGACATATTTTCTATCAAACTCTAGGGAGCTTTCTTGGCTTTCTGATTTATTGCTGGCATCATATGGGGGGATAGCAAGTCCCTGAAACTCTTCGAAATCTCCGAACGTGAAAGGTCTTTCGCAAATAAGCTTTGATTGTGTGATCTGCAGGTATTAGACTGTCTCTTCCCAAAAGGCCAGATAAATAAACCTCTTTATGTAACCTCATTAGCATAAATACTTCTAGGTCAGGGCACTGTCCACTTCTAGCCAAGTCAAGGTGGTAAATTTAAAAGAATAATTCAGGGTATACATAAAATTTGTGTCAAACTCGGCGATGCTGACACAAAATGCATGCCGATTTACAGTTAGTTTATGGGGAAGAAGGTCATTCATACAGGACTGTTGCAATTGGAAAAAGGACAGCTTGCTATAGAGATAGGCGCGAGTCCGTCAAAGAAGACCCAAGCTATGGAAGGCTATTTTAGGTATTTTACTCTGATATTATTTTAGCAGCCTTGTAAAAATCTAGTTGCAAGAAGATTGACAGGTAGTAGTGGTTGGTTGATTGGTTGGTTGGTTGGTTGGTTCGCTCCTGTCATGACTGACCTCGTGACCTCAGAGATGCGATGCCAGAGATGACGATCTTCAGCAATAGAATAGCACAGTGTGTCCTGTAACCGCCTTAATTTGGTCGAACCACCAAGCTCTTGGCCTGCATCTTCTTTTGCCTTCAACCATTCCTTGCATAATCACCTTAACCAAGTTGTTCCACCACGCCATGATACATAACCAAAATATCTTAGATTCTGGATGCAGATCTTCTGTAACAAGCATTTTTTTCACCACAATCTCCTGGAGAATGCTGGAGTTTGTCCTCTTCTCGATCCAATGGATGCGAAGTGTACGCCTCCAACACCACATCCCAAAGGCTGCAATTCTGTTACAGTCTGCTGGGTGAGGGTCCGTGGCTCACTTGCGTATGTGGAGATTGGAAATGCCAGAGCTTGGACTAGACGAGTTTTGGAAGTTCTAGTAATTCCTCTGTCAGCCCAGATCTTGGATAGATTGGATCTCATGGCCACAGCCACCCTCCTTAGTAATCAAGGATCCAAGAAAGTTAATTGATTCCACCTCCTTTCCATCAACCAGAAAGGGCTCCTCCCTGCTTTCAGGACCAATAGCCATCAACCTAGTCTTACCGACATGGTACACACATATAGCTGCACTTGTTGGCACATCAAAGCAATCAGCAGGAAAAAAATAAGATCCTCAACACATAACGCTTTGTTAAGAAAGCTTTACATCAAGATGTCCTATATTCTAACCCCAGAGAAAAGGAGGAGAGAGTGGAAGTGGCCCGATTTTCGATTTTTTATGAAACCTGGGTACACGTTTACGATCTCCACTTAAAAGAGAAAAACAAAATTTGGGTTTATAAAGATGGCAAAACCCCAATCACTGCCAGTGGGGTAAATTTCTTTTTGACATGGGGGGAGGGTTGATGAACATTTCTGAATGAAACAGGGTTTGCTGAAAATTCATTACTAGCACATGCGCTAAATTGTTGCCATTTAGAAGCTAAAATCGTTAAATGTAATTGTAATTAGAACAAAATGCGCGAGAAGTGAGCGGAAATTTACAATTTTTAAACTATTATGGTAAATTTGAGGTTATTCTGGTCAAAAACACATGAACGGGCATCAATATGGGGGGGTGATTGTATTGACCATCCCCCTTATCAAAATATTGGGGATATATATACCCCCATCCCCCGGGATTTACGCCTATGATCACTGCACAATGCAGCACCAATACCAAGTTTTTGTATACAATATTTTTTGATGGATATGGTATTGCAAAAATTAAACTCCACAATGTTTATTAGTACTATTTAAGAGTTTTGCCACAGGTCCTCGAATAGAAGCGTCCAAAGATGGGAATACCGCAGATTTTTTTCTGCATCATGGCAATACTTCAACACATAGGTCTACTCTTGGAAAAGACTTTGTCGAAGCAAGCGACAATCATATCTTGCCTTGTCCCCTTTACAGTCCACCACGACACCATGTGATTTCTAGCTGTTTCCAAGGCTGAAAGCTGACCTTGCAGGACTTTGATATGCTAGCCGAAGCGCTATTGAAGATGCCATTCATCATTGCCTTAGAGGGATACATAAAAAAGACTTTGCAGCAGCCTTTAGAGCGTGTGCTTTAGCCCTCTCTGTGTTAGTATATGACATTTAAGGGTTGACATCCATTTTACAAGAAAGTACCCTTTACAAATTATAATGTGATTTGTGATACGTAAACATCTTTAAAGAATAACATTCTTAAATAATCTTGAAAATTATCCTATTGGGCAGTGTACTTAGTAGATAATGTTTGTCGCAAACATTATGCTTTTAATTAATTTTCTATGATTCGGTGGCCATTTTGGAAACAAAACCACCATCAATCATTCCTGAACAACACTGTTTTTATTTTAAAACATTTCTAGAGTTCACTTGGCCAAAATTATCCAGAAACCCGACCCTATTAAATGGCATTTTGGTAAACAATATGCTTTTAAAGAATTTTCTATGATTTTGGCGGCCATTTTGAAAAAAAAGCCCTCTATCATTCCTGAACAACACTGTTTTGGTTTTAAAACATTTCTAGCGATCACTTGACCAAAATTATCCAGAAACTTGACCCTATTAGATGGTATTTGTGGTAAACAATACACTTTTATTCGATTTTTCTATGATTTTTGCGGCCATTTTGAAAAAGCGCCCCCAGGTGACGAAATACGACACTGGAAATTTGGCGACAAGTTGAAAGCGATTCCTTGTGATGTCCTTGAACACATGAAAGTGAAAAATCACAGTTGGCAAAATTATCGCAGTAGTGATAATATAGTGACATCTGCTTGTGCCTGCCTATAATGTGTTATGTAACAGTTCTATTGCCTTCTTTGAGGCTTGCATTTCAACATTCACTAGTAGTACATGTTTTGAGTTGTCTATTCATTTTTCCGGGAAAGAAAACTATTTTTTCAAGAATATGTCTTTGTTTTTTTTCTTGCAAGTTGCTTTTGTTTCAATTTCAATTGTGGGGGTTTGCTTTTTTGAAAAAGCTAATAAAAATACTTTTAAATATTTTGTAAATAAATTTAAAAAACTAAAAAATCTTAAAAAAAAAGTGAAATTTGGGGGTGGGGTGCTTTTAGGGTTTAAAGTTATTTTTTTTTTGGAGCACCCTGTTTATGTTTGTTTTCCAGAGAATAATAACTCTAACAGTGGGGCTACTTTCAACATTTAACATTTCTTTCTATTCTTATTCACACCAAACAGCATTCTCGTCAAATCTACAAAATCTAGTGGGCCACAGCCTAAACGTGTGTGTTGTGAGTACGCCAGCCCTTTTTAAAATAATGCTTTAATTTAAAGGTGGTCCCGAGATGATTTTTGAGGCAACCCAGATATGTGATATTTAGTGACTTCATTTAGATTAGACACTCAATAGATCTCTTACCACCTTTATTTGCTACATAATGTCTTAAAAGAGAGAAAACAGGTGATTTTGACTTGCTATATAACAATATTAAAACATAGGCCCAGGCTGCATTTCATATTTTGCTCTTATACAAAAAATTAGAAGTTTCACAATGTTTATACCAAAGAAACATTTTCTCGAGCTTAAATGGGGAATATTTTTTTTGAGGAAAGCTTTACATCAAGGCAAAAAATCAGAAGTTTCCCATTTTTAGGGAACACCTGTTATTTGAAATCTCTCGTTGCACACACACCTGTAATGCTGCGACCACTGAATGTTGCATGACGTCACTGACTCTAGGAATAACCAAATTGGCATGGTCTCTTCAAGTTGACACCAGAAATACTTTAAGACAGTATAGGATAGTTATTATGTTACTTGTTGTTACTACAAGATTGAGCGTATTCACCGTGTTTACACATATGATAACGTAACTATGAAATTAATTGGCTCTAAATGATGTCTTTAAAGTGACAGGAGGAGATTTTTTTCAGGATAAACGAATTTCTCCCTCCAATTGCACTGGATCGATTGAGACCACCTACCAAGAACAAACATTCGAATGTTTATTGTAGACAACCAAGTAAGTTAACAAAAAAAAAACAGCAGCCGTTGTTTTTGAACTTTCCCGTCTATCCTAATTTCCCCATCTAACACCCGTGCTTTTACTTCTGTTCCCTTCGTGCACGACAGAAAGTATAAATCATCATCTTATTGGAATAAAGACGTCGTATTCAGCTTATTCCACTTTCAGGTGTGATCTAATACATTGGAAGCATTCCAAACTGCAAAAAGCCCGGGTTCGAAAAAATTGGGGGCGCTTCTTTTGGAAGTCTCATGTCCCTCTTTAAACTTTTTCAAAATATTCCTTCTTTTTAGCTTATAACGTCCTAGATGTTTTTTTAGGTGTGTTGGCCCCATTCCATTTTGTGAAGTTACTATCTCTATGTCATAGAGGCTCAGCTTTGTATGGGAATGCAACACATCCTTTTCAATTTTCTAAATTCTTTCGCAGAAAAGTTCAAGTTGATGATGAGAATAAGCTCTGCCAGAAGGAGATCCAATTGCTGAACAACGCAAGCAACAACTACAAAAACCGGGTGTTTGCAAATATTGTTTTTTGTGGCGCAATGTATTAGAATTGGAAAATATTGCTAATGTTAGGTGTTGATATTTCTTTTCTTTAATATAAATGGAATAACCCTTATCATTTTGTATTTCAGTTTAAAGGTAATAGTTCGGAGCCAAACACAACACGCAGCGCGAGTGTCCTGTTATCTCGTGTATGCGAGCAATCCATACATGCTAGCATACATTCATCAGCACTTGTTGATGTGTGCATACAAAGGTGACATACATGATCCTATCAAAATGCCCTGCCCCTGGGATGGCCGTACTTGCCCACTGAGGTGTTTTGTGAAAATGTTAAACTCCCCGGCCAGGTCCCAGCCCCATCTCCCCATAACCCCCCATCTCCTCATACCCCCCATCCCCCATACCCCCCGACTCCTTCAAGCGGCAAAAGCGTCAAAATGCGTCAAACCCTTGTGGCAATTCATTTTTTTATTATGCTGCTTTCAATCTCATGTATTGTAGCTTTGTCGTACTATGTTTATACGTTTGTAGAAACTTGTCTTCTGTTTGTCCCGACCTAAAATCCCGCTTTTTTTCTTGACTGTGTGACGCCATGAACAATCCCGTCATAACGCCGTACACCCGGCAACAAAGGATCAACCCCCGCTATCAGTAGTACAAAACTGAAGCAGTCTCTTCAGAATGTATTAGTGCCATTTAGCTTGGATGGACAGCTTAATAAGCTATGCTTTAATCTGACAATGAACATTAGGGTTCATGACACACTTATTGTACGGCTTGCTGGGCGGTAGATATAACCATGCGGAGATTGGAGATGTGGACGGCAAGCGCGATAAAAAAACAAAAAGAGTGGAAGTAAGGAGAAGACGCTTAACAGTAAAAAAAAAAGGGAACACAGGATATGGGTGTGGACTCTCGTAACATCATTTTCAAAAGTAGCTAGATTCAGTATCTCGGTACGATTCTGACTTGATCAATCCTTATCCTGTCTGAACATATTAGTGACAGCTGGCCGTTCTTCATATTTATTTTAAGACCCTATTGGTGTATTAGACCTACCTAACTGAAAAAGCAACCTCGATTCTGGTTAATTCCGATCATCATCTCACGTCTTGGATTTTGTAATTCCATTTTGTCTGGTATCAACTTTGATCAGCTACAACGTTGACAACGCATCCAATTGTGCTGCTCGCCTAATTCTCAAAACGAAAAATGACCATATTACCCGTTGCTTTTGAGTCTTCACTGCTACCCGTGGATGTGTTTCGCATAAATTCACTGGCCGTTTCGCCTTCAAGCATTTCGAAGGTGCCTTGCCGTTATATTGGTCATCTGTGCTTTCCACTACCACCCTCACGTTCACTCTTCATCCTCTGAAAATTATTGAAACTTCCCACGGGTCACCTTAATCAGCTGGGGAACGCTCATTTCATTTCGCGCTCATCTGTGTGGGAATTCACTTCCTACAGTTGGGTGTGATGACCACTTGGATTCTTATCGGTGACATCATGCATGTTCAGTCATCATAAATTTGAAAGGTCTTTGGCTTGTTGACTAAACATTGGTCAAACACACATATTTACTTCACTTTGATGGATTCCTCAAGTGGCTGTTGTACCTTTTCACTTTCGGCTGTGTTCAAGCCATGCATTTTTTATTGTAAAATTAAATCGTTCAGACACTTCATTTCGGGGTCAAAAAATAGGATAGATGAGTTTTTCCCCTATCGCTCTAGGCGATGGTTGCAAAATACAGCAATATTGCTCAGAAATGATAAAAGCATGAGACTAGCACAATTCTTCTTCACCCCATACTAATCATTTCAGGGGTGGAGCCAAATATATAACCTTTCCTTAGCATTGTTGCTAGTTTCACAAAATTGCCCATAGCAACAAGCATTTTAAGGAGCTGCCACCTAGCACATCCTTTGTTACTACCCCAGAACTAAACCAAATCAACTTTGTAACTTCTCTAGATGACCCCCCAACACACCCCCCCAAAAAATGGCCCATTCAAGATGGCGACTTAGATGGCCGCCAAATATAATATTTCCTTTTAAATAAATTATAGCAACATATAAATGGTATAACAATCCATTTTTTGAATGGAATGAATATTCATGATCAAAAGTAATACATATGTGCCCATTTTGTGTCATTCACATATGTTTCAAATTCAAGATGGCGTCCAAAATGGCCACCAAAATAGGGTATTTCAATTAAATACAGTACAGCAATACATGCATGTTCAAACAATACATTATTAATGAAATGTTTCAATCATATGACAAAAGATGTAAACATCAACCAAAAGATTTGCATCAAAAATAAAAAATAGGACATTTTAGCATGGCATTGATGATAGGATGTCTGGTTCTGCTATCAAACTAGCATGGTTTGATGGCAGACCTGTAGGCGTTATTTCATTGCAAGAGATCGGCAAGTCCTTCACTTTTCCTTGTCCTTTCAAAGGTGCTTATAGAATGGGTGAAACCACATAACCACAGTCGGTATCATCACCGGAGTTGCTCTCCTCAGTTGTATCATTCTAGAACAAGGACAAACTTGTACAATGAAAGGAACCAGTGGATGTAGCTGAGCTTGGATTGTGGTCAATATTGTCTGCCGCTGCACTGATAAATTGACCTTCCTGGGAGGACAGACTGTTGCAATCTTGTAATAATATTCACAAGCATTATTTCATAATAAAGTAATTATATCCATGGTACAATCATAAGGTTGACACACCAAGAGCAAAAAGGCTATCAACCATCTGCTGTTCATGATTAAGGCAGACTTAAGTCCCAAGTATCTTTGGGGTACTTTCCCCATACTCCCGGTGCCTGTAATGCTGTTACCCAGTAGCGAAGTCATGGGAGCACTGGTTGCTATACATTCGCTGCTGGTTTGACCTGTAATATTTGACCCATTGATGATCATCCGACTATGGACAAAAGCGACTGCGGCATCAGTGGCAAGGATTCCACTTGACTGCTCTGGTCAAGAGTCAAACCCTGAGATTCACTGTTTAATATTCATGATCCGGTTCCGATCAGCAATTTGGATCATCTTGACACTCTGCTCATCTCGATCAGAATTCATATCCTTGTCACAGGACATAGTGCCTATGTCATCCTCATATGTTCTTAACTAGGGGTCAACCGAAATGCCTTTTGTCTTCCGATCCGAAACGTTATTACATTTTTAATATCGTCCATATCCGATCCGATCCCATATTTTGTTAGCGTTTATATTAGCAATAAGTATCAGTATCAAATACATTTGAAAAATTGGCTTTTCTTACCGATATTTGGAGCAACCCAAACGATCAGCACAGCACAGTCTTTTTTTATGTTGAAATTGTGTTTTGTTTTGAAAAAAGGTAAAAAAAATAAAATCAGTGATTTTTTTTTAAAATGCAAGAAAACAAGAAGAAAATATCCTAATTGCTTACATACTCAAATCAAATGTCGCAAGAACATGTGAAATGTTAATTTTGTTCAGAATAACACCCATACAGCTAAAAAGAAAGAAAGCAATAGCGGTTAAAAAAATACAGTACCTAATACTTCTTTGTAGTTTTATATTTCTTTGAATCAACCCTATAATATGTCGCCATGGTTAATGCAATTGGTAATTCCGATGGGGGTTATTCTTACAAAATTAACATTTCACATTGGTATGTATGCAATTAGGATATTTTCTTCTTGTTGGATTTATAAAAAATACGAATTCTCAGAAATACCAAACAATAAATGGTGGGTCAGCATAAAAGATACTGCTGCTGACATTTTGGTTTTCCTCTCAAATATCGGTAAGGAAAGCCTCCTTTTTTTGCCGATCTCGATTTTTACCGATATGGGTAATATCCGCCCGATATGATATCCGATCCGATTATCGTTTAACCTTACCTGAACACATCTACCCTTTTCAAATAAGCTCTTC
>JAMKCH010037748.1:0-58282 GCA_023653785.1 Ophioderma brevispina | reverse complement strand
AATGAATTTTCATCCTTCAGTGGTTTTTGTAATTTGTATACTGGTCTTGTTTACCATAGCTACCTCATGGTTACTTGTATATAATATTAGGAGTGTTGTTACTACCAGCTTGCCTTTTTTTGCATTCATCAACATCATGGTCTCGCCATTTTTCAGTTTTCCGCTGGCTCTAACAAGAAAAATATATCCATGTTCAGGGCCCATATTTATTCAATTTTGAATCTGTAGTCTTGAAACGTCACCAAAGCGAGTCATTGATGAGCGATGACATCACACTCGGAGGTCATTGTGAGATATCAATGACCCCGTTTGTAGGTGCGTATATTATGTTATCCAAAAGATTGATTGGTACTCGCATCAACATAAGTTATTAATCGGTATCGTGATCGGAAAATCTCCCCTTCTACCCATCGATTTGATGACCGTAAACGCCATGGCATTCAGCATAGTACTATAAACATTCTGGTCGTTCAAACACGTATAAACATTAAGTTCACTAAGAAACCCTCACTTTATGTTCTAAAACTCATTTTTCTTAGCGCACTGCAGCTGGTTGGTTTATACAAGAATAATATTTCGGAGGAATTGTGCACAGGGTGGAACTGGAGTACAGACTTTTTCTATTAGTCGATTTTTTGTCAAGATGACCTAAGCTAAAATTCTGGAGGGTGTCAAAATTTCGTCAGTGCATTTGTTCTAGAACATCCCACTTGCGCCGCTATGACTCTCAAATTCTTCAAATGCCATTATTTTATGCAATAGAGATCCCGGTTGTTAAAAGCACGAAAATCTTTTGGACGGGTATTGACGTGATTTGAGATACAGACATTACCACCCAATCCAATATGGCCCCCTAAAACCCATATCCCCGAAATCAGTCAATTGACCATAACTCATCAGGTATTTGTGATTTGTTGGAGCCTAATTCTGCTCCCTAAACCCAGTAGGACCCATACCTCCATTTCATGTGTTAACAAGCCTACCAATCAAGATGGAAGCCAATATGGCTGCCCTTTTAAGATCTTTAAAACCTCAATTGTCATATTTCATACTATTTTGGCGTCATTTGTGAGTTTTAAGGATGTTGTCAAACAAATATACCAGATATGAGTTATTAAGGTCCAAAAACATACATCTCATACTTAATTTAACGTTAATACTCCATTTTGGGTTTTTAACTAAATACAATACAGATGTATCGTACTTTTATAGGTTTTAAAAAGTTAAAAAGAGCCACATTGGCCCACCATCTAACCTTTTGCGTGTTAAACAACAGCATTCCAGATACGAAATGTCAAATGGTCAAATTATACATTACCCATACCTTAATTTACACATTATAATAATAATTAGTTGCTTTAACTACATATAATACACTATAATGTAGGTTTTACTATTGTTAAAAAGGCGCTGTATTGGCCGCCATCTGGATTTTAAAAATGTCAATTACATAGAAATGCCCAGTTAAGGGATTTTTCTAGTGATCCTATACATGTATCTCATAGTGTAAAGCATAACATGCATATAGACACTGGAGTCAAGCCTCTAAACTGCAAAATGTGCAAACACTGTCTGTCCTGATGTTGGGCTCCTTTGGAAATGCATTCTAGAGTGTTAAAGTAACACTTTAGATTGTTGATCAATTTGTAACAGATTTTTGACACCTGCAGAACATGTTTTAGTGTTCAGTAGTATTCAGTATGGTAAATAGTAATAATGGAGGAGTTAAGATCATTTAATGATTCCGAGAAGCATATTTGACTTTCGAGCATCCATATGGATTTTTGTGGCAATGTAATGATATAATTATACCTTAGCAACACTTTCTCGTGCTTAAACACCGGAGTACCGAGAGCTATTTGTCTCATATCGGAAATACTTAAGTTTTTTTCGTGATTTTGTGATGGTACACCAGATTGGATTTTCGAAAATGGCACTGTAACAAATTTTGCACACCCTCCAAATTATTGGCTTAGGCCTAATTGAACTAAATCGATCAAAAAAAAAGTCTCTCCATTTCCATCCTTCAGTCTGGTGTTGCCTGACTATAACTTTTATCATGGGTATATGCTTTTTGTTCATGAAAGATCTTGTCTGATAGCGAGTACAGCAAGAGGACTTCCTTACATGTAAAAGTGTGTATTATATATGGAAATTCCTTACACGTGGTCATTCAAAAATATATCGTATCGGATCGGTATTCGGGCAGATCGGTTTACGAAAGTATCTGTATCGTCCGTACGATAAAACGTCGAATCGGACATCAACTACCGATAGATAGGCAACTGTAATCCCCAGGGGGTTCAGCAAAGCATGGAAAGTAGCAATTTTAATTATTTTTACAGTATAGTCATTTTCAATATTACTAGACCACTGAGTTAGACTTCCCATTTTTATGGACCATAACTTTCAACTCTCCTCGCCTCAGCTTGGATTCGGATGTGTCATAAATTCTGCATGATAGGAAAAAAATTTGAATGCCATGAAGACATCCGTTTTCTCTTTGCAGAGTTTCATACGTCCCCCTGCCTAGTGTATTACAGAACAAAGAACTTGTCTGTCCTCAATAAGTGGGGGATTTTGAATCGACCCCATAAGGCAATGGCCTATCGGCTATAGCTACTCTATCAACACATTCAATCCTAAGAGATACGAATGCAAGAGGAAATCCTCTTAAAGGGATACAAGTGGTTATTTGCTAATCCGAAAAACATCGAAAAAATCGTATTTTTACATTTTTTGTTACTGGCCTGGGTACATAACCTGCAAGTGTTTGGCTTGAAATCCGTGATTAAAGACAGGCAGTACTTTTTATCTGATTCTGTAATTTCTATACGTGCATATCAATTCGACTTGAGATCAAAAAAGCCTTTTCCGGTGAATATCACATATTTTACGGGTGATATTGTGCACCATGATCAATATAGTTTGACCTCAAACACAACATATTGACTTTGTTTATTCTGTACTGGTGTAAACACAATCACTGTTTAGTGTAGATTTTTAGACGGTGGTCGCTGCTGTCTATTTGGCGGGAGACGTAGGAAAAATTTCCTCATATACTTCCATTTTTTTCACTATTTTGATGTTTCTTTCTACATAAGCAGTTATATGGAATGTTACACACTTATCCCTGAATTTTACAGTTGAAAAAAGGCATTTCCACATTTTATAAATGCTCTCGCATGATCGCGGCCGACTCCCTTTAACGAGGAAAGTTTCACACCCCTGGGGATAAAAGTGTTCTAAAAGTTTAAGAACCACAAGATATTTCATGATTATGGCCAAAATTTACTTGTAGGCTAAAATCATGTAAAAGTCAGGTGTTTATCTAATATTAATACCGGTGGTCGCGGGTGTGTCTGTCTGTCTGACGCGTCTATTTTCTCGGAGACCAGGGGTCGCACGTTTTTGAAACTTTGGTGGCTGGGTGCCCCTTGACCTTCGAAGACCGAGTTTGTATTGGTTGTGATCAAAGGGTCATCGGGGGTCATTCAGTCAAAAGAGGTCAAATTCAAATGGACCGTGTCCTCTTTTCTCAGAGACCGAGTTTCGCACGTTCCTGAAACTTGGTGGGTGGGTGCCCCTTGACCTCGAAGACGAGTTTGTATTGGTTAGTGGATCAAGGTCACCGGGGGTCATGCAACTGTCACTTGAGGTCAAATGGGGTTAAACGTTGGTGTATGGACATGAAACTTGGAGGTGGGGTTGATTTCGATGCCGAAAATTGTGAGGTCATGACGAGGTCATTAGGGGTCTTTAAGGTCAAAGAGGTTTAAACGTTGTTTCTCGGAGACCGAGGGTTGCACGTTCCTGAAACTGGGTGGGTGGGGTTGCCCCTTGACCGACCCAGACCGAGTTTGTATTGGTTCGTTGATCAAAGTGTCCCCAGGGGGTCATTCAAGTCAATTGAGGTCAAATGGGGTAAACGTTGGTGTATGGACATTAAACATGGAGGGTGGGGTTGTTTTCGGATGCCGAAAATTTTTGAAGGTCCTGACAGTTCATTAAGGGTCATTCAGTCAAATGAGGTTAAACTTTGGTTTTCTCGGAGACCGAGGTTGCACGTTCCTTAAACTTGGTGGGTGGGATGCCCCTTGACCGACCCCGAGCTGATGTTATATTGGTTAGTGATCAAGGTCATCACGGGTCATTCAAGGTCAAATGAGTGTCAAATTGGGTCAAACGTTGGTGTATGACATGAACCTTGGAGGGCGGGGTCTATTTCTGACGCCAAAAATTTTGAAGGTCATACAAGTATCATTAGGCGGTCATTCAAGGTCAAAGGCAGGTCAAAAAAGGGGTAAGCTTTCGTGTATCCAGACGAAACTTGATGGGCGGGGTCGATTGTTGATGCCGAAATTTTGAAGGTCACGACAAGGTCTCAGGGGTCATTCAAGGTCAAGTGGGGTAACCGTTAGGTATGGACATGAAACTTGGAGGTGGGATCGATTGTTGATGGGCCGAAAATTTTAAATGTCCCCAAAGGTCATTAGGTTGGGGTCATACACGGTCAAAGGCACTGCGAAACCTTAGGGTCATTCATGCCAGTTATCGCGAAACCCCCAGGTGATCGCGAAACCGGTGACCGCTAGTGTATTAGAATAGGATTTTGTGGGATCACATGACCTTATTGAGTAAATTTTAAAAAAAAGGGGGATGTGGGGATGGACCAATACACCCTCGGGGCTTATTTCAAAACCTATAGCCAATTAGGCTTACTGCACCCTATAGCCCTACTCCTACGTTCAAATTACTGAGAGCACAAAAACAACAGCAAACATACGAGTACCATTTTGTGCACTTCAGAATAGCAAATTTCCTTCAGGTTTCCTATGGTTCCACTTCCCCACTTTTTTTTTTTCCAGTCATTGGGAGATATTTGAAAAACTGTAAAATATTAATTTTAATTAAAAACCAGCCAGTTGTGGTGCAGTTTTTGTGGTTTTGCAATACTATCCAGAATGATCACCCAGTCTGACTTGAATGCAGTAAGTGCCATTCGAGACACCAGTCCCAGCAAAACAAAAATAGGAGGGATACCGTAGTTTGAAGTCTCAAAATTTTGCAATATTCCATTTTGTACTGCCTCAAAAGGTTAGGGTTAGTTAAAAAAAGGTACCCAACAGTACTTACAATGTCTGGCAACAAACAGTGCTTGAAAGCAGCTCCAGTAGCATTGATGTTGCAGTGCACCCCTGTCAAAACAAAACAAAAAATGATCACAATTATCAAGAAGAGCAAAAATTGAAAGGGCTACTGACTTTAATAATAGCTTATCTGGGTATCCAAAGTTGGAGGATGGGTAAGAGGCAATATGAAAAGAATGCAAGACTCTGATGAAGTTACATTTACCACACAAACTTAAGGATTCACCTATCTTATGTCCGAGCCTCAGGAGTATCACTCAATGGTATTGCCTCCTTGGAAAAAGAAAACGTTGCATCACAACATTTGCAAGAGTTGTCGGCAAATAACTACATTGGGCAAAATGTTCTGGATTTTAATCCCTGATTAGGCGTATGACAGTCTATGTTATTTTTCCGTACCCGCCCGTGTTTATGATTTTCTGCCGCGTTTGAGATGCGAAATCCCTAAAAAGTTCATTATATTTATTTTAAATAAAATATCAGGGTTTCTTCTTGTGATCACATTTTGTGATTGGATTTAGATAGATTTTAAAACAAAGAACAGTTGCACAAAATCATTTCTAAATGTAAGCTAAGGTTTGAAATTTGACGCAATATTGTGGGTATTAGAGTAGGCTAAGTTGGGGAAATGCTGTTACTACTGCCAAATTACGAATAATTAATGGAAAATGAAGAGGTGTTGCCTCATGATGATTTGGCAAAAATGTTACGGGAAACATACATCTGACTTTCATGGGCCTTAACCCTCTATTGTCTCCTCACAATGCTATAGGATGTGAGCTGATAACAAAATGTACCCTACAAAAATCATATTTTTACAACTTTAAATATGCCTAATGAAACTACTTGTACCAGGGATCTAAATAATCGGAAAGGACACTCGCTCAAGAGAGTGGAGGCATACTGCATGAATCTGTAGCTTATACTCGCCGGTCGTATGTGTGGTGCTGTAAAACTTATGTACGTCAGTATACGTATAATCTGCATAAATTATTACCTAATTAGGTAGCTTATCAAAATTGGTGGCGCTATCACTATCGATATCGTCTATGGGCATTTGTACACAGTGTCACCCGCCTGCTAGTACCAGTACCTCAAGTTGCCAAGATGATAGTATTAGGTCTAGATGTTGGCTCATTTGTCAACTATGTAACAATGGATCAGTTAGCATAGTACAACCAAATAAGTTTCTTTACTGTCCCTGGGTTTACTACACAATGCAGCACTCGTTTTAGCTACACCATGTGAAAAACGCCCAGGACCTTAGTTTGAAATTACTTACAGTACTTGCACTGTTCTTTCACAAGAAGGCTATAGCAGAACAAGTTACCATGGTGAATAAACCAATTGGCCCAAACACTCCAAACCTAGATTCATAACTTCTAGATACCACCAGTCAATAGACCACCAAATAACACAAATTATTATCTGAAGCTTCCGTGTGGTGCATACTGCAGTATAGTGCGAGTAATGCATGTACCGCCAAACACTGCCACAATACACAAAAATATTGGGCAGCTCATCAAGCAAATACTTTTAATAGTTCTGAAGCCTTTTTAAAACTATTTTGCTTCTTGCATAATAATAATATGACTTTTTCGGTTGATAACAAAAAAATATAACCATCGCAATTACTCCTCATTTATGAAGCCAGCTGTGGAAAAATTCATCAATTATTTCAATCTTCCATTAAATCTACCTACAGTTTGTTACTTCATCCTGCAGTTTTTGCCGGACCTCTTCTTCCTTTTCTTTGGATTTTCTGATTCGTTTTTCATCTCTGGTTTCTACCCGTGTGGGAGGTGGCGTATCCTTCGGGTCCTGTAGAAAATAAAATAGAATTTGGATATATTTATGCAAACAGCAAATGCATCTTTCTTACCAACATTTTGAAATTTGTTGATACATTTCTATTTTTTCTGATCATTGATCAACTCTTCTCTCATGTTTCTACTTAAAAACTGGTAGTGGTGAGATGAATTTAGGATTCTTCCACCACATCTATCAACATGCAGTTTATTCTGTTGTTAAGGCTGCCAAATTCATAGGGTGGTGGTAGCACAATACAAAATTCTTTCCGGTAGTGGTGAATACTTTTGTCCCTTTCATTCAATAAATAAATCGACTGAGAATCGGCAGGCTCTGACATGTTTTTGGAAAGAATTTGGTAATGTGCCACCATCCTATGAATTCGGCAGCCTCAACAGAATAAACGGTAATCTTGTATGTTAGTGTTTTTTATTATTTCATTTAATTACCGCAAAATGGGGGTACTTTGGCCCTTGGAGGGTAACTTTGGCCCACCCTCAAAAAAAGATTTGTCGTCAAATTTTGAGAAAAGTTTCAACTTGACAATTTCTAATTGGGGTAATTAAAATAACCAACTATCCTGCTATATAATGCTGTATGTATTTAGGATTAAAACCAAACACCCTGCCCTACAGGATTTTTGTTATTTTTTAGCATGAAGAACGCAACAAAAAACAGTTGCCAAATGGTGACTGTGACTGACTCACCCAGAATGTGTGCATTTAAGGGAAGTGTTATGGGTTAGTTGTATAGTCAATTTATATGTGATAAAATATTAATAGTTTATTTTTATTTTATTTTCCTTTTCAGACACAGGAGAGAAGTTTATAGAAAAAGATAGAAAAATGGGGTTACTTTGGCCCACCCGTATTACCATGATATTGTTCAAGAAGGGTATGAACTTCCCTAGGTAGTTCTGTAGTTAAACCAGAGACATTGTTGTTACTAAGTATTATTACAAGAAAAAGTCATAGGAAGTGCCAAACTTGCCAATTGAGTTTATTATGCACCTTGCTCGCATTGCAATCACGTAGTTGTCAGTCTAAGCAAGTTTGCTTTGTGAGCCCCCGCATTGTCATAGAAGTTTGGTAGTGTTCAATTATTTTTTTAAAATACTTAAAGGGCCAAAGAAACCCCAGTTAGAGAGATATTTTGCCATAATAACCCCATCATTACAATAGGTTTAAGCTTGATTTATAACATGCGGGCAGGGCTGTAAAAAATGCAAAATTTCCCGGAATATGATCAAAACTTCCCTCTAAGATAGTAAAATTTCCCTCCAAGATTTCAAAATTTCCCTTTAATTCTATGTATTTCTTATTTGAAGGTCAAAACTTTCCCTCCAAATAGCAAAATGTCCCTGGAATGGACATTCCCAAAATTCCCCACTTTTTCCAGGCATGCATGCGGGCCAAAGTAACACAATGGGATGGGGTACATTGCCCACCCAACATTTAAAAAAAAGGATTCCATATAATTTTTTTCAAAAGAAAAAAAAAATTAGGTGAAAGCCCAAGTTAAGTGCTATGATAATGTAACTAACTCAAGAAAAAGTAGTACCTTCCATTACATTAAAAAAAAAATCAAATGAAAAAAAAGTGGGCCCAAAGACCCCAACTGTACGGTATGCATTATCACTTAGTACTGCTGAGCATGAATTCGGGGGGTGTTGCTATGTACATTCACTTCTGTGTTAACTTTACGAACCCCAAGTCATGCACAGATCTGTAAGTTGTAAACATCTTCAGTTTTCCAAAATTTTATAAATCGCCAAATTACTTCCAAATGGTTGAACTGTTGAACTGCTCTGATCTGACATTACTCTACAATATGTTGGACTATATTTTTTGGCAGACTCACACTAAAAGATCCAAAATTCAGTGTTCTTCAGCAGGTATAGTTGATCTTATGTTTTCAGTCCAAAATCTGGTTTTGCAATGGGGTCAGGATGTATGGTGAAAAATGTGCTTTTATTATCAGTTCAACAAAAATGTACCATATCATAAATATTAATTTACCCGAAGTAGAAGCGTAGGGCCCGCCGGCCCTGGGGAATCAGCATAGAAAAACCCAAATTCCGCACACACTTTTCGGGATTTTCAGCCGCATCAAATCAACATTTTCCGCTGTGTTTCAGATCTGCGTTCAGAGTATGGTCACGGAATCATAATTACGTTTACTGATTGGTTAAACATAATTTAGGAAATTTATTACCGATAGAATTTCTGCAATTCGCTTACATGCCTTCTCACTGGCAAACTTCAAACACGCGCCGTTTTATGAATGAAGAGTTGTGATGATTAAGAAAATGGCTGCCCGCGGTTTTTTTTGTTGGTTTAAAGATTAATTGATGCAATTTTTCGGTGATCTACCCCACTGCACATTATTGCACACAAGTGTACCATGAACAGATTTACAACAAAGTGTGCATTCTAGGATGAACTAAACTAGAGCACAATTGATGGTAGAATTGTTCGGCTTTTCATCTTGTCGCGCATGTATCACACGTTATCCACTTGAAACACAAGAGCATTATACTTGTCAACCTGTGGCTGGTAAAAGTGTAGTTTTATGACCCTAACCCTATTAGGGGATGAAAACTTTCTAATCCATCCATTCTAAAGCCAACCAGACAGATTAGATATCATTTGGCATATATCACGCACACGAGCAAGACTGTGCGGTGCAAGCTTCACCGGGAGTGTTTATCGGCTTATCGGTAGCTACGAAAATGGATTTTTTTTGACAATTTTCCTTCAATTTAAGGACTATTTTAAAAACAAAAATGTGTGTAAAAGAGCCATTGGATAGAAGAGGGTTTTCTGAAGGTGAGTGCATCGATTTTGGGTTGATTTTTTACGTAGTATTTAACCAGTAAACCATGTAGGGTCCTAAACTACACTTTTGCCCTGTGGCTGTTCAATCCCGATCACTGCAAGGGGCCGGGGTGGGATTGATTAGCTTGCCGCGATTAATTACATGATAAACAAAACTGTAGTTATTCTTGCCAAATTACAACACAGTCCAACAAGAAGTTTAATTACTTTTACTGAGAAAAAAAACAAAAACAAAATCCGCATGTTCAGGGCTGAAGTTGAAAAAATGTAATTTCCCAGGCAGATTTCCCACTAGTCTAAAGTAATATAGAAATTTCCTCCAAATGGCCAAGTTTCCCTCCAAATGGCCAAGTTTCCCTCCAATGGCCAAGTTTCCTGGGGAAGAAGCTTCCCAAATTCCCCACTTTTTCGAGCCATGCACGGCATGTTGAACTGAAGGATATGCTGGAAGAATACTGAATGCCGTCCTGCCGAGTTTTTGCAGTTTGGCTTTCCTCGGTGGGATGAATTTAGTATTCTGCCACACTGAAAATTCGGCACCTTTAACATGCGGTTTATTCCGTTAACGTTGCCGAATTCGTAGCCTGTGGCATGAATACTAAATTCTTTCCAAATCGGTCCCCGATTCCAATCCCGCTGATCCGATCTACCTCACCGAGGGGTTGTCTGACTAGACACTCCATTGCTGGTGGTTCATGTACTCCGGGCTTTGCCCTAGTTACAGTAACATGTAACTCAGGACTAGGTACTGAGTGAGTTACAGAACGTTGCCATAAATGACTTAGCCATTTTTCCTGAACTCGCGAAGTTCAACTTTGCAGAAGGATAACTTATCTTTAATTTTATTTTTACCACCCTCAAGTACGTCCATGCAAGCATGTGTATCTCATGAATTCATCAGGGAGGTTGTTTTTGATGTCAATTTTCACTTACCTATTTCGGAAAAAATCGAATTTTTCGTCCAGTTGTACTCATATTTCTTCCACACAGCCGGATATCGTAGATAGAAATCGCAAGGTCTCATGGGATTAGTATGCACACCACTTGCCACTACGCATTCGGTTTTTTTTGCGCCTGATTCCTATATTCCTTGACAAGATGCTAAGCCTAAGCCACACCCTCTGCGGGGATAATATAGCCAAAAGGCGTCCGTAGGCTTCTCTCTTTTTAAACCAATGACTAAATGCCGTTTTTACAAAGGGGTTTCTTGTAATGTTGTTTTTGGGCATGTTTAGGGTGTGTAAATTGTTTCGGAAGAGAAGTCTCTATAGTCGCCGTAATAATTGTTTGAACTAAGCGTCCAAGTACCAGCTTGTGCGCCCTGTACACGGGCGGATCGCGTGTCTATTTTAAACTCGGTATGTGGTTACGCGCTGTTACAGCAGTACGACCTTTACGCACACATGCGCAAATTGTTCGAATCAGTTTCAAACAATTATTACTCAGAGTATAGTACCATTTCATGTCTATTTTTCTCATTGATTTCTGGTATTTCTTTTGTGTGCACCTGTCACTCATTCCTCACGCGATCGATGTGTGGTGGCCGTAGCTCGTATTCATGGACTAGTCAGACTATGGTAGCCAAGAAATCACAATTTATCCGTCGTCATTGTTTTAATTAAGACAACAGCAAGGGTTTTTCTGAATTGTTTTAGGGCCTATTTAAAATTATCCGATTATTATAGAACTAGCTCACTCTTCACTTTTTGGGATAAAGGCCAAACATTATTTGTTCTTTTTTTTATCAAGGAGCACTCATTAAATTACCGCATCAATTAGTTACTTTTTTGTAGGGCTTGGCCGGCAGCGTTTGAATATGTGTTGGAAACGGATTTTGTTCATCGGTGGTGTGCATTTGTTTACCGTGTGTCCGACCTTTAACCACCTCGTCATTTAAATGCTTCCGTTTCATTCGGACTTCAATTCTGCAGGTTGAGAAATCGCTCCCTCCTATTTCTTCTCGAATTTACAAATTGTGAGGTATCAATTGTAAAACAAATGGTATGTACAGTAATGTACGCATTGCAAGGAAATTGGACATAAATGCATGTTGTGTGCATATTGGCGGTATTTTTGGTCCTGCACTGTAACCGTGCAAAGTTTGAGTTCATTCAATCCCGTATGTCACTTCAATAAAACGAACTAGGACATGAGATCAGCTGTTTCGAAATGCCCAGTGCTAATGAGTAAATGGTTCGAATGTCCCTAGTTACTAGGACTAGGCTTTGCCCGGCCCCTAACGACGTGTTCGACTACGTATCCGATCATGCCGATACAAATGTCGGAAAGAATTTACTATCCTGCCACCGCTACGAATTCGGCGACTTTAACGGAATAACCGCTGTTAAAGCCATATAATAAAGGTGCCCAAATTTGAAATCCTAAAAAGAATTCATCCCCAAAATCATTTCAAATATGATTGATTATTATACCGTTTTTAAATAGCTTTGCCGGCGGAACGCTGATTCATCCGATTCGCAATCTGTAACTCCGTGAAACTAGGCACAAGTTACTTACTCATAAATATGGGTTCCCTTCCATCGACCAAATGAAGAAAGCAAAAATCCCCTTGGTAGATAAAGCTTATTTTTTTGTAATATTTAAGTTTTTTCTGTGAAAATGTGTGAATTCTTAAATAAATCGTAATGTAGACACTGACTCGTCGTGTTCTGCTTATTCATTCCGGGCGCCGCATCTTGCTGGAGTTCATCCTAATCCCAGTCAACCTTAACAGCTTCATATTTCTCTTCCGGATGACCCGTAGACCCCAAAACAAAAACGTCATGTGCTTGGAATGGTGTTAAGGCTACAGCGTTTTGGACAACACAGGTTTCGATACTCTACTTGTCAAAGTGTTTGACCGTGAATAACAGACAAAAGTGCTCAAAATAAGGTCATTTTTCCTTGCTTTTTGTTTGTAAAACTGTAGTAGAACTGCTATTCTGTAGTAAAGGAAACCTATATATATGGGGGGGGGGGTGTATGCAGGCATGGGCCTTGGCTTCACCCTGGGGTCTGGTACTCTGTCATCATGTAGTTACTGTTTCAGGAAAGATGGTTAGTATGGTGTTTCTTGATTTATTAAATTCATTGAGATTTCTTATCTGAAAATCTGTTGGTTTTTGCTGAACATGTATATATTTTTTAAATGATATAAAAAAAATAAAAAAAATAAAAAAAATAAAAAGTTTTTTTGTTTTAACTTTAATAAAATTATTTTATTTGGGACGGGATAGATTTTGTTTAGTTGTTCCCCTTTCTTATTTTTAAGTTAACCTGCAATGTCTTCTACAAGTCCAAGGCCCCAACTAGCAATAGAGGGAACACCATCACCCGAGTCTCTTGGACTAGATATACACATGCATCCCTCAGTGCCCCAGCAGGCTACACCGGGACACTCAAACAAAGCACCGTTACATCACGAACAGAAGGAATCCAAGAGTCATCAACCTCCTCACATGATGACTCTGATGAAAGTGCATCCCATCAAACGTCCAATCACTGACCTGCCACGAGGATTTGGGACATTTGATGCGATCTTTCGATTACTGAATGCATGTAAAAATCTTAATTTAAATATATTGTGCCTCATTTTTGCAGTTCTGTTTTTACATAAAAGTTTATATACTCAATGAACTTTTAATGTGATTTGATTTTCAAAAATTATGGTTGTTTTTGTTTGTTGTGTGTTGGTTTTTTTTTTTGCATGCAGCACTCACCCTAACTTTTTAAATAGTTAATGAAAATCTGATGAATATATTATATTTTGTAACTCCTTATAAATTAATACAGGACCCCAGGGACCAATTAGCACAAGACGCTGCTACCTCTGCTAAAGAAGAAAGTGCGAAATGGTTGAAACCTACCCTCGCTACAAGGACAACCTGGGTGCATGTCTTGTAATTAGGGAAGCCGTCACTATTTATGTGATGGGTGGAGGATTGAGGAATTGAACCTTTTTTTTTTTTTTTTAAAAAAAAATTTTACTCTCTTCATTTTTCAAAAAAAAAATTAAAAATTCCCTCGATTTTATGAGATTTCCCCATTTTAAAAGTTCCACGTTCCACTTTTTTTGTATTTCCCTCAAATCCTCAACCACCTTGTAAATAATGACCCGTCCTTTAATCAAAAAATATTATTGACATCATATTTACCTTGTTCTGCAATACGTAATCAATCTGGATCATGAAATTATTTGATTATGCCAGGGTTTACAATGTGACCAAAGTGCTTAGTTTTGTAAAAATTATGTACAGGCAAAAAATGAAGGCCAAAAAAAAACACAGCATTCAAAAAAAGGCCACATAATCCAAAAAGTCATTAAACTGCCTATGACTTTGAGGTATACTGTTATTACACATGTTTGATTCCTCTTTCAAGTCTCTTTCCAGTGATACCAAGCGTGGTGTAGAAGTGTACATCTAATAAAACACTATTGTCGTGGGAAATAAGGCAAAAAAATGACAAAAAAACACCAAAAATGACAGGAAAAACATGAACACCAAAAAAATTAAAAAAATCATAACTTCCTTATATTTCAAGGTATTAAGCAGGTAAGCATTTTGGCTTTCTTTTTCAATTCTATTTCCAACGAACAAGTTTTATGGTTTCCGAAAAAATCGGAAAATGTGTTCGGCCAAGCTAGTTTAAATTCTCTATTCATTCTATATTCATGCCACTACAAGCACATATACTTTTTAAGATTCTAAATAGTGACGATTAAACTTACCTCCAATTAGGGGACAAGAAAACGCCAACACCGGAATAGCCTTTAGTTTCTTCTCGGGGCAATCTATCCAACGTGTGTGTTGTAAACGGAACAGGATCGCGTGGGGCAAACCCGCCAATAATCGGAGGTAAATACTGCGTCATTGTGACCCTTTTACGACACTAACACACTTCAAATTTATCACCGGATTCTTACAACTGTTCCATAAATAAACATTACTGAATGTTTTTTAATACTCGAATACAAGGTACATGTCAGCTTCTTCTGACGAACGTGTGCTTGGCCTTCGTAAAAGATCGTGAATGCCAATAGGCCGCACGCCACACAAAGATTGGCATCATCAATAGAGTGCGGATGCGTGCGACAGCAATGCGACAGGCCACAGCCAGGGGAGGGCGTCCAGAAATCCATAATATTTACGTCGTCGCGTAATAGACAAGTCGAGCTGCCCTCTTTCGAGAAATTGAAGAACTGAAGAATAAAGAAATGCGTTATGAACACCAAACTAAATTACATCATATTCATCTGCTTTGCACTCAATCATCATGGCTACTTAGTTTACTTAGTTTTTACAATAATCTGTTTATTTTTTTTCAAATTATTTTTACAAGTTTATATCATGTTAGTATACCTTGCAAGTAAAAAGTGAATCTGTTCACAATTTTGTTTTTTGGTCTTGCAATAAAATGATACTGATGACAATTGTAACCCTTTTTCCAATTTTTCTGTGTGACATTTAACTATCACCAGTTGTAATTGTAGATGCAAACAATTAAAAAGGCGTTTAAATCGTTGTTGCCAATATGTTTAATTTTAAAACACAAATCAAAAGAGCACCATTATTTTTTTTTTGTGTTCATGTTGTGTATAATACAGCTCTTTGTCTTGCTTAATGGAGAGAACCTGGGTTAGGGAGCCTATAACATTTGCTTAAAGAAAATTCAAGATTCAAGTCTTTGATGTTTGGCCTCGCTGTGTGAAAAGTGTCTAACGGTTAACGGTTTCTTCCGGAGTATATTGTTATTATTACTTTAGGCCTTAGTGACTCAATGTAGTTAATTATGCAATTGGCAGGGGTAGGTGGGGGAGGGGTCCCTGAATGTTATTTTAAATTATTTCACTATATTTCATTCATATATAAAACCAAAGTTGAGTCATTGGCATTAAAATGAAATTTTTAATGACCTTTCAGTTTCTTCCGCTTTCAGTGGAAGAAACTGGAAGAAACTGTTTCTTCCAAGTGGAAAAAAACGCGGAAAAACGCGGTTTTTCCACCTGTGGAGAACCTGGCGAACCCTGCCCTCCCTCCCCCACCCATCTTCTCTATTTTTGCACTCCAGAGGAAGATTTTGATCAGAACTCTTCATCTCTGCTGGTGTGGATGGTGTCTCTGGTGCCATGATTACTGCCCTTTCTATCTCCCTATTCTCTCCTACATTTTCAATCTTTCACTCTTCTGGCAAGGTTCCGTGTGCATGGAAGATATCCCGCGTCATTCCTGTTTACAAATCGGGAGCAAGAATTCCATAAATCTACCGTCCTATCTCTCTCGCAACCAAATCATCTCCAAAATCTGGAAAAAATATTCACAAACACATTCTCTTACCTTTCAGAAATAATTTGCTAACTCAAAGACATTTGTTTTCTCTCTACTCCTCAACACAGATGCTCTCCCACAGCTATCTCGGCTGGCACAACCCTCGAAGCACGGGCAATGATGTGGCCGTTTGCCCTTTTGGTCTGGCAAAAGCCTTTGATAAGTTGCCCCACAGTCTTCTCTTCAAAACTTTTTGCTGACGCATATCTGGTCCACTTTGTCTTGGCTGTGCTCGTATCATACTAACAGGTTCCGTCTGGCCGTCCTTGCTGTACACGTTAGAACACTGTTTAAAATTTTGCTGTTTAAAAAGAGGGTTGTTTAAATGCCTGTTTGTTTAAGTTTTTAACAACGTTGTTTAAGTTTTAAAACAACATTGTTTAGTTTGTTTGTTATAAACATGGTGGTTCTTAAACAGGTTTATAAGTTTGAAACTTTTTTTAACAACTCGCAATCTTTAACCACTGCTGTTTAACCCCCTGGTCCTCGCTCAACTTGTTTAAAAGTCAAATTATACACTGTTTAAAAAAGTTTTAAACAACTGATGCTTAACTTTAAACAAGTTGCTAATTTTTACAAGGTTGAGCGATGACAGGTAAACAGTGTATGTTTAATTTTAAACACGTGATTATTTGTTCTAACGTGTAACTTCTTCCCTTGTTCAATGTTTTTCCGGGGTCCGCGCCAAGGCTCTTCTAGTGGCCTCTCCTTTTCTTGACTTTATAAACTACCCTCTGCGACCATTTTTCGCAGGTTGCAACTTAGTGTTATACTCAGACACACCACTTTGTAGCACACCAATTTAACAACACCCACACTGTTAAATAAACCTGTAAAAAAACAGGGATTTGACTGGCATTGGACTCACCACGTGGCGAACGTAATAACCGGGTCGTAAAAACACGAAACCATTACAGAGAACGTAAAATAACGGCGTGAAATCCAGCTTCAACGTTATTGTTGGTTTTTGACTTGTTTAAACAATATTAACAATTAAAACGTTATTATCTTGGGCAGGGTCTGACCACTTGGGTCAGTCTCTGGCGAGTGTGGAAGGAGGGACTTGCTGTCAACCAGGTGGCATCTGTTGGTGTTGAGCCTGGTGGGCGTCATCCGCCTGGGGCTGACTCCTCGTGGGCTGGGTGGCGGTGCCAGGGCTAGCCGATCTGAGGTTTCCTTGCAGAGGTGGGGCTACCTAGAAGCAGATCAAGACACTAGCTGTGGTTGTGGGGCAGCACCACAGACTATGGAACATCTCTTGGTCTGCCCACTGTTGGAGCAACAATGCACAAACCGTACCTTGCGGAATTCAGTGAAGAAGCCAGACGTTGTACCCATCTCTGAGCTCTGGCTGGATTACATTTGAGAATCACCGTGTTTGGACACGATAAGAAGAATATACTTTCCTCAACTTGTGACGTGGGGATGTTGGTACTTATTTTGATACCAATGGAAAGAAGAAACTCTAAGCTATCCTGTGGTACAAATAGAAATCGGATGTTCACGAAAATCACAGTGGGTGCCCCCCCCCCCACTTTTCGGGAGTTTTGTTACCAAAAATGGCTCAGGTATAGACGAGGGTTAAATCAAAATACATTAAAATATAAATCTAATAGATTATTAATCTAAATTCAGATTTGTCCTCCATTTAATCTAAGAAATTTAGAGAGTATACGGGCATCACAGATATATTTAAATCTGCATGTGAAGGCACATGCCCACAAAATAGGTTACAAATTACAGTATATTGTAAAAAGGATTCAATGAAAACACTGGAAAATGTTTGTATTCGGTGAATTATTACAGAGTTTGAGAATGTGAAGAGAATGATACAAAAATCTCAACTTTGTTTAGGTAAGTCAGGGGGGCGAGGCTGTGGATCACGATGACTCAATGCCATATATGTTCTTCTCAAACACATCGACAGAGCTAAAGGTTAGCAGGTCGTTTACAGGCCTGAATGACTTGCTATTGTTGTAACAAACAACCATTTACATGAGGAGATTTCCCAAAAGAAGCGCCCTCAATTTTTTTCACCCCGTTTTTTGGGCGGGGGTAGCCGACAGGCTACCTGCTCTATTCGCTTGGGTTGACCTACTTTTCAAATAGGCCTAGCAGTGTTGCAGAAAATTCCTCGTGCCGAGTATATCCTCTAAAATCTACATTTGATATTTTATGAAATTTGTGCAATTTTTACGTCATATGGATATGTACTCCAATAAGGATGGCCCAACGAAAACCTGAACGTACATTTAAAAACAGATATAGTGTTCAAAAGAGTATAAATACAGCAATATCCGCGAAGGTTTCCTGAGAAATTTTAACAGTGATTTGCTGGTTAACAGCGTCTTTAAATCGTTATGAGTGCATTGAATGAACGAATGCTAAACGTTGGCACCACATGTAGGCAGTCGTGTGCGAGCAATAATACTAAATAAAATTCCTTAAAAAGGAAAGGGCGGGTCAAGAGGAAATATCCATGTAGTGGTATGTGAAGGTATAGTAAGATGAATATATTGCTTTAATTTTGTAATGCTTGAGCCATGAGTGCATTGAATGAACGAATGCTTAAACGTTTGGCACCACATGTAGCAAGTCGTGGGGGATATCAATTACGAATAAAAATTCCTTTAAAAATGAAAGAGCGGGTCAAGAGGAACTACCATTTATTGGTAGGGGAAGGTATTAGTAAGATGATAGATTGCCTTTATTTTGTAATGGCTTGATTCAACGGTTCAGATGATTAAAAATTACGAAATGCCCTTTAGATGTTTTCATTTTGATGTTATCAATAAAAACTTTTCAAAATCTTTCACTATCCAAAGGTTGGATTCATTTAATTCTTTTTATTTATATAAGTGGGGCCTCGAGGAACATTAGTGGTAGTATTTGATTGGCTTCAGCAACCTTTAATAAGAGCCTTAATATTTTTTTAGGAAACATAATGGGCTGGAGTTGATTGGGATCAGTCACCTTTATTTAAGTTTTGCGGTTATACGGCATGTTTACTCACTTACCCTCTGATGACTTTTGATTTTTTGGGACATCCCTGAACCGGGATGATAAACCTCAGGCTGTTTTTTTCTACCTGCATGTCAAACATCAGGTCCATAGGTCAAGGGCTTCAAAACGCATAATCGGACAGACCGATCTCATGTTAGTAGTATTAGTGCATTTCCCATGCTGTGAACCTTTTATCTATGTGGCACACTTGTATAGAATTTGATATTTACGAGTAAATACGGTGGCATGATATGTAATATAGTCATGAAGTAACGAAAAAAAAAAAAAACAAAAAAAAACAATCTAACAATAACAACACTAACCAACCCAAGAACACCCCCCCTCCCCCCCCCCGCACGCTTTTTCTACGTTTGTCTTTACTTGCCCTCGTGCAATTCGTGGGTGAACATTTTTCAATTTGACAAATTTAAGTCTTTGTGGGACCGATTGTAACATTTAAGAACATTCTATGAGTCAATGGGTGACAATGTTGCTGAACGTTGGAGCTTTACATTTTTAAAGGGCTTTAAAAAATTAGTTTAAAACAAAATGTTTCACTGATCACGTTGGTACGGGTGCCGAATCCTATACCATACTTTACGTACGTCGGCATGCAAAATATCGGAATGTTTCTTTTAGTTCTGCTGTGAGTCTGAGGGGTCAACCGTGTGTTGATAAGTATAGAGTTGATTGTTTCCCGAATAATGTGTATTATGTGTATTTTGATTTGTCGCATTTTTTCCTTTAAAATCGTCAATGTAAAGAAAGGGATTGAACCCTCTATTCACTCTGTTTAAATTTATTACGTTCATGGATACCTTCGGCTAAGTGTGTCCAAAAATCACATAGTCAACTTGCAAAACTCACACAAATGTCATCTTACTAACCTTCCCATACCTTTTACATGGCTATTTCCCCTTACCCGCCCTTTCCTTTTTAAAGGATTTTATTAGCTATTGCTTACAATGTATTATATCACACCTGAATTGACCAAGCTGAATACGCCGTCCTTATGTAATATTTATGGGACGATTACGATAGCAGCCAATTTGGTTGGTTAGGTTTTTGTACTTAATTCCCTCCTTTATTTAGGAAGTCACCGAGTTAACTCGTTGTCATCTGATGTCCGTACACTGCAATCAGTAAGTCAGCAAAAGTATTTGGTTAAACAAAAATGCACAATTGCAAAGACATAGCTGGCTATTACATTAGCAGTGACACAGTTAGTGGTGTCATAGTTGGCCGAGGACATAGTTTAGTTAGCCATTGTTATAGTTGCCAGTGATATAGTTAGCATTGTCATAGTTGGCCCAGTAGTGACACAGTTGGCTGCTGTCATAATTAGCAGTGACATAGTTGCAAATAACATAGACATAATTGGCGAGACAAAGTCAGCATCAAAATAATCTCACAATTGTGCAATTGATTTGCGACATACTCCATAGTTCCAAGTTCAGTTCATGCACAACAGGCACTAGACATAATGCATAAAAAAGAGGCAAATAAAGAGACACATAAGGAGATTTCCAGAAGAGAAAGAAGCGCCCCCACTTGTTCTCGAACCCTGCGTTTTTTAAATATTGGGACTGCTTACCAATGTATTCGATCACAACCTGAAGTGAAGAAGACGAATACGCCGGTCTTTATTAAATAAGACGATGATTTAGTAGTTTGTCGTGCACAACAGAAACAGAAGTCAAAGCATGGTTTTCTATTGCGGGAGGAACGTTACGATAGCAGAGCTCCTTCATCAGTGCATTTCTGTTCACATGCAATCTATAAAATCAGCTAATCTAGCAATTGGCTCAAACAATTACTGCAGGTTGGCGGTAGGCAGTAAAATAAGATTGAAGTTCAAAGAGCAATGGTGTAAGATGCTGACATGCGAGAGGAGACATCGTGAGCCAGATTCCTGGATATTTGTGTTCAATAGCCAACTGAAGGTTGCTGAGGAGGGCACGCTGCTCCCTTCACGGTTCTTGAAGCTGAGGACAAGACAGAAATAAAGTGTTCCCTGGTTTCAACAGCACTTTCACAAAGGAGGCAGGTTGGACTGATTTGGGTTTTCTGGTTGAATATGACTTTATTTCCTTGCAAAATATAGGCTCCAGTAAGTAGACGAGCCTTTAGAGATGCTGGGGACTATAGACTTCACCGCCTGAGCCTGGGGGAGAAACTGTGTCCAAATTGGGGCACACTTTCCTATAGCACACAGTAGGAGATATTGAGATACTTGAGAGAGGTTTTCAGTTGGCTTCACTCTTGTTAGGAGGAAGCTCATGATGGAGCCTAGGCCAATACATTTTCTACTGCCGTCATGCTGACCTCTTATTCCAAACATGTTTAGATGGCGTAGACGCAAGGAGATTTAGGGCACTTGGAAGGGGGTATTTGTTCAGTGAGCTTGTCAACTTCCATAAACCAATGTTGGAGAGTTGGATTTCATAGCCAGTTGACGTTCAGCAATTTTCAACTCAACACTTTTCTGCGGACGATAGTTCATATATAGAAGAGAGGAGAGATGATTGATCTCAATTCTGGCAGACACTGGCAGAGCTCCAATAGAAAAAGGAGGACAGCAGCATCTGCAGCCTTCTCATTAGCAAATGTTGAATATGGTTCTCTGTCTTCTTTTGATATGAGGATGTGCATTTTCTTTTCATCCGCTTTCAGACTCAGGATTTCCAAACCATACAGGCTTAGCATGGTTCAACAATGTGTTTAAATTATCCTCACGCAAAGTTGGGGGTGAGCCATTAAGACCATGGAGCCCTGCACCCATCAGAGGCTGCGATAGTTGTTCTTCATGCCCTGTTCTGATGCGTAGTTGATACGATCTTTCCTTGAAGAGAAAGAAATTCTCTTCAACTCCAAGATTGTTATCAGGTGAATCAACTACTTGTAGCCGGAAACCATCATGTTCCACAATTCCTGACAAGCGTTTTCAAATAATTGAATTCGATTTTCTGCACATGGTAAGGATCTGGCTCTCTGTGGGTGAATAATATAGCGTTCTCGTTGTGAGAAGATCCGACATTTCTTGTAACTGACTGGAATTATTGGCAGCCAATATCATATCATCTGCACATGTTGGAAGGCAGATGATGATCTAAATAAGGCACCATTATCTTGCTGCCAATTTCTTGCCTCTCGATATATGTAGGATGGGGGGTCAATGTAAGGCTTTATAGAAATCTGTGCGCTGCTGAAACCCTTCTTGAGATGAAAACCATGATACCAGGGGGAAATGGATCTGAGAGTTCACCCTTTACATCTGACTTGACATACAGCACCTCATAGAGCGTGTTTCAATTTATGTGTTGAATGTCCAGGCGATAAGGTAGTCTTCTTAAATGGTGAGGCATATGATTCACTCCATCTTGCTCAAGCGAAGCCCCTACGAAAAGATCTAATTCGTAGGAACTGAGCATCATTATATCTCAGAGACCAAGAGTGCCCAGTGATAAGGTAATGAAGTATCTGATGTTAGAAGCCTCTCTGAGGTTGAGTGAAACTTTGGCTTATGATGGGACGCATTACTGCCCAAGCAAGCATTTTCAAAGATCTTGCAAATAGTATTGTCATTGTAATTAACCCTGCTCATAGTTTTCCTCTGAAGCAGAGTGTTTTGTCTTTCTTGGGTATTGGATAAACTACATCTTGCTGGAATGCTTTGAAACACATTTCGTTAATTTTAAAGAATAATGTTAACAAATGAGTAGAGCGGTTGCCCAGAAAGAACAGAACTGCCTTTTTTAATATGCACTTGTATGTATTCCCTGCCAATCGGCCAGCTTTTCCATATTAAGTTTCTTGCCATGGCACTTTTGAATTCATCACATGTTATTGGTGGTATAGATGTGGATCCTTGGTGACAAGTGTCAACAAGTTTGACTATGTTTTCAATGTCAGCATTTACTACATCTATATACTCTTCAAATAAAGGGTTGTCTTTTGGAGTGCCAAGATCTTCAAAGTATGTTTTCCATGCATTTCTTACTTCGACGGGATCACTCACTGAAGAATTGTTTACTAAAATGGTATCTGTACTACATGTATTTACTCTCTGTTTATTGATCAGTTTGAAAAATAACTTCTGGTCATGTTGATCTGCATCCATAATTTCCTCTATACCTCTTGTTCTTATCTTTGCATGCTCACGCCTTTGGCAAGATCTGAGGTCCCTCTTGGTTTCAACACAAGCAGTCTTCAACTGTTGTATATAACTGGCATCAGTGGCAGAAGAAAGTTTAGCAAGCTTGAGCTGTGGATGGAATTGAAATCAAGGAATCGGCGGATTCTATTCAGGTTCCTCATTTGAAAGTTCAGAGAATGAGACAGTTGAGTCACATGATCAGTCATCTTCATGCATGTGACAATCAAATAACACACCAAGGTTTCTAACCGAAGGAGAAGGAGGAATCTCAACATCATCAAGCAAGGTGAAACGGCAGATGTTCAAGGTGTTTGTAATGCGTGGGAGAAGAACAAATGAAGAACTCTGTCTTCTCAGGGTTCATCATCAGCTTGTTGGTAGCCATCCAAGCACGCAGCTCCTTTACACAGTGACCAAGCCTGAACAATGCACAAGCCGCATCACCAGGGAGGTTTGGGTCGAAGGTCAAAAATAATTGAACGTCATCTGCATAGATGTGATATTGGATGGAATAATTGCGGATAATCTGACCAATTATATGAGTGTAATAACTGAAAACCTGGGACCAATGACTGACCCCTGTGGAACGTCATGCATGAGCTCTGTCTCAAAGGAGGAAGAACCAGAAACACAGACTTGAGGAGATCTATTACTCAAGTAAGACTTGAACCAGAGTTGGACAGGACCGCAAAGGCCGAAGTCATCAGATAAACGCTGCAAGAGTATGCCGTGGTCCACCGTATCAAATGCAGCGGACATGTCAATTATGACTAGAAAAATAGCTTTCTGGTCATCAATAGCCCTCAAGAAAGAATCTTGCACTGCATGCCAAAAGAGCCGTCTCAGTGCTATGCGCACGGCGGTACGCGGATTGGAGGGGCTCACCTAATTTGTTGGTATCAACATAAGCAGTAACTTGAGAGGACACCACCCTTTCGATTAGTTTGCCAAAGAAAGGCAAGTTCGAGACAGGTATGTAGTTTTTCAACAGTTGATGACCTAAGCCAGGTTTCTTCAAGATAGGAGTGACAACGGCTTTCCTTAGGACATAGAAATTTACCAGTGGCAAGGGATGTGTTAACAATATGACATAAAATTGATGTAATGGTGGGTAAGTGATCCTTTATAAGCCAAGTTGGAAGTGGGTCAAGATCACAGCTCTTGGTGGGACATTTCTTGATAACCTCGATGAGGTCTTCGGAAAAGGACACAAGCTGGGGGGGGGGGAAAAAAGAAGACATTGTCACAATGGTCCAGTTGGTACATTGTTATAAGCAAAAACAATGGGTAAGGTCATTTTAAAACTATATTAAATAACTGAGCAAGCATCTTGGTCATTTACTGTGAAAAAAAGTCACTAAATTGATTTGCTAGATCAGTAGCAGAGGTACAGTCATGCAAGATACGTTTGTTCATGTTAAGTAGTTCATTAACAGTCTTAAACACATCTTTAGAGTCACAGTTTGCGAGTCTTTCATTGTAAAATTCAGTTTTAGCCCTGTTAATTGTGTTAGACAACAGTTCTATTGAGGCAGCAAAATAGGAATCTGGTCACCCTTTGAAAGCTTTTGAATGGGATTTCCTGAACTTTCTTTCTCGACGAGCATCTTCAACTGCTTCATTAAACCACAATGGTTTCCGCTGGATAGTTCGAGCACGAACTGTTGCTGGGGCGTGAGCAATCAAGCCCTGCATTGCAGGGCGGTGATTGTAACACTTGACAAACGATCCATGTCGGTAAGGCCAAGAGAGAGGATGTTTTCGAGTTTGGCAGCAGGTCCCTTTCTCAAAAGATTCATGGTTGATAGACCTGGTGGAATTTCGAGAGGTGTGAAGTAATCTTAACACCCTAGCCCTACCCTTCGCAATCTCAATAGCCTCTCTCTTGATCCCACCCTTCCCCAGGCTCTCGCTTTCCAAAAGTTCTTTTATGTCATTTGCTCCCACATTCTGAACTACCTGCCCGAGGATGTTTTAAAGTGCACCTCCCTAAAAAGCCTTTAAAGCCGCTGTTAGCCTCCATATCTTGTAGCTTATAGGTCTTAGGTTTTTTTTTTTATTTTCTCCTTCGTCTGTCCCTTATTTTTTGCTTTTTTTTTTTTTTTTTTTTTTTTTTTTTTTTTTTTTTTTTTTTTTTTTAATTTGGGTGTGTTTTGGGGGGGGGTTATGGGGCATCCCTTTAATTTTAGAGTGCTTATGTCACTACTGGGCTTGTCCTGGCTATATAGCAATTGTTGTAAATAAATAAAAAAAAATAAATAAAAACACGATCGGTTTGTGGCTTTCTGGAATTAAGTGTACAGTCTATGATAAAAATTATCAGAGACATTGGTTCGTAATATGGGTGCGGAACACTGATAGAATTCCCTTCTTAATCACAATCCATCAAAGGGTGTGCCCATCCCATGGGTTGGACCCTGAACAATCTGGGTAAAATTCAGGGAATCCATGATTGCATTTGCCCCATGAGCTATTGACTCAGACGGTTGGTCATGGTGGATGTTGAAAGCTGTTGAAATCGCCAATAAGAATAGTTCTTCCTGGCAAGAGATCAACCACAGCAATTAGAAATTCATCAAATTCGGGTAGAAATTGATAAACAGACATAGATGAGGATCGATATGAGAATAAAAGCTAACAAAAGTTCACACTATTCTGACGGTCATAGATCAATGCGTGTTCAAATGATGTAGTGTAGTGTGAGGAAGATTGTACAACGCTTATTTCCAGCCTCAACTTGCTCTTAAACAGAGCCCCAACCCCACCACCACCTCTGTTGGTGCGGGGTGCGCTGAGGACCATGAGTTTTAACATTATACGAATTAAAAAAAACGCAATTTCCTTTCATTTTAAGCTATTTTATTTCATTACACGCATTCATAAGTAACTCAAACTTTCAACCGCCGTTTTCTCAGAACTAGCATTTATGCTGATTCGACACTATGACCCACGACGATATGTAGTAATCCAATACACTGTACACTCTTTGAATGTTTGAAATAAAGGTTCAACATAGAACCCATTTTTGTCCTGTATTTTTAACCTAAGCAGTGCTAAGGTTCTATCAAGAACCTTACATACATACATACATACATACATACATACATACATACATACATACATACATACATACATACATACATACATACATACATACATACATACATACATACATACATACATACATACATACATACATACATGGCTTTTCTAAGGCGCCATTTCATATAGATCACAGCGCCGAGATGGAATTCAAACATATTGCTATGAAAGGCAAAAAATCAACAAAAACAGCAAAACTGAAACAAACAGCCAGATAAAGTTCCATGAAGAACCTTCCAAATTTAAATAGGCCTATGAAAGTTCTTTTTGTATGTGTTCGCATATATTTTTGAAAGGTTAAGCAACATGAAAGGCGGTGAAAACCTTTTGAGTCCAAAATAATTTCATGGCCCCCATTTTTTTTTCTTTCCTGTTATACCAAGAACCTACGGCCAACTTTCTTGGCTACAGAACCTTTCTGGGTTCTAAAAAGAACCCCGTGAAGATTTGTTAGAGCTCTTCATAGAACCAAAAAGGTTCTGTACACTGTTAAAAAAAATTCCGTAAATTTACGGAAATTTCTGGCAGCAGAATTTCCAGACTTTTTAGGGTAAATTTACAGAACTTCTGTCAATTAGCGGAACTTTGACAGTAATTTTACAGAAATTTGTCTCATATTGTGGAAAAAATTTACATTGACGAAATGATCATGTCATGTTGGTCCAGCATCGACTATCGTTTTTCATAGGGTGCGAAATTTCGCAAAATGGTATGCGAAATTTCGCAAAACGCGATGTGAAATTTCGCAAAATGGTATGCGAAAATTCGCAAAATGGGATGCGATTTTTCGCAAAATGGTATGTGAAATTTCGCAAAAGGGACGCGAAATTTCGCAAAATGGTATAAGAAATTTCGCAAAATGGGACCCGAAATTTCGCAAAATGGTATAAGAAATTTCGCAAAACGGGATGCGAAATTGCGCAAAATGGTATGCAAAATTTCGCAAAATGGGATGCGATTTGCATTGACGAAATGATTGCCATGTTGGTCCAGCATCGACTACACTCTAAAAACAGTGTTTAGAAAGTGAAGGCAAGGTGGTGATTAAGTGTTTAATGTTTAGCAATTAAACACTTTGTGTTTAGAAATTAAACACATGGTGTTAGAAATTAAACATTTGGTGTTTAGAAATTAAACATTTGGTGTTTAGAAATTAAACAGTTGGTGTTTAGATATTTGACATGTTTGAGGTTTAAACGTGTAGAAGCGTTTAATCTCTAAACATAGTTAATTTGCTAAACATTAACACATAACACCACCTTGCTTTCACTTTCAACCATCTTTTTTACAGTGTAATCGTTTTTTTCACATATAGTTCAGAAATAGTTTATAAAGGATGCAAGAGTATCCGTGGTCCACCGTATCACATGCGCGGAACATGTCCATCATGACTAGAACATATAGCTTTCTGGTCATCAAATAGCCCTCAAGAAAGAATCTTGCACTGCATGCCAAAAGAGCCTTCTCAGTGCTATGCCCACGGCCGGTACGCGGATTGAGGGGCTCACCTAATTGGTTGGTATAACATAAGCAGTAACTTGAGAGGACACCACCTTTCGATTAGTTTTGCCAAAGAAAGGCAAGTTCGAGACAGGTATGTAGTTTTTCAACAGTTGATGACCTAAGCCAGGTTTCTTCAATATGGAGTGACAACGGCTTTTCCTTAGGACCATAAAATTTACCAGTGGCAAGGGATTTGGTTAACACTAATGACATAAAATGATGTAATGGTGGGTACTGATCCTTTATAAGCCAAGTTGGAATTGGGTCAAGATCACAGCTCTTGGTGGGACATTTCTTGATAATAACCTCGATAGGTCTTCCGAAAGACACCAGCTGAAAAGAAGACATGTCACATGGTACAGTTTTTAATTGTTTAAGCAACAATGTGTAAGGTGTCACTTAAACTTATATTATCAACTTGATCCACGAATCTTGTTCATTTTACGATTGTGCAAAAGTCATTACTAAATTGATTTGCTAGATCAGTAGCAGAGGTACAGTACAGTATAGATCCGTTTGTTCCTGTTAAGTTAGTTCATTACAGTCTTAAACACCTCTTTAGAGTCACAGTTTGCGAGTCTTTCATTGTAAAATTCAGTTTTAGCCTGTTAATTGTGTTAGACACAGTTCTTTGAGCAGCAAAATAGGCATCCTGGCACCCTTTGAAAGCTTTTGAATGGGATTTCCTGAACTTTCTTTCATAGCGTCTCCTTTTCTTGACGAGCATCTTACTGCTTCATTAAACCACAATGGTTTCAGCCGGATAGTTCGAGCACGAACTGTTGCTGGGGTGTGAGCATCAAGCACTTCGTGCAGGCTTGGTTGTACACTGATCAAGACCTATCATGTCGGTAAGAGCCAAGAGAGAGGAATTTTTCGGTTTGGCAGCAGGGTCCTTGTCAAAAGATTCATGGTTGATAGACCTGTAGTTGCGAGATGTGAATGTAAAAAAGCTTAACAAACATCGTTGTGTCTCCTGGGATATTAAGTGTAACAGTCTATATAAAAATTATCAAGGCATTGAGTTTCAGTAATAGTGGTGCGGACACAATGATATAATTCCATTCTTAATCACAATCCAGGAGTGCCAATGGTTTTGTGGTGTATCAATAAATTATCATAGTGCGTTTTGAATATTAGAGTGTATCGGTGCGCATGGCTACGAGCGCATAGCTCTGTAGCGATGGCGCGTAGGTTCAAGGGTATTATGTTTGATAGAGATTACTTTTGCAGGGGAAGTTTCCGGAGTTTTTGAGTGTATGCCAGGAAATTTTTTTTTTTTAACAGAAGCATGATTTGTGTGCAAATTCATATTTTTTCTTAATTTATCATGATATAACTAAGATCTTTTTGAACAAGGTTTAAGAATGATTTTTAATGTCACTGGGACCGGTGAGACTGCCATAGTAAATGCATGTAGCAGTTTCACAAATTACCGTTTGGAAATCCCACTGCCCCATCGAGAAGATCGTGTCCTACCATCCCTGTACAGAACCACGTGTATGGTCTCCATGTTGATCGATCGCTGTACATCAGAGTACAGACGCTTGCTGTTTTGCCGTATTGTAGTTATAAACGTTAACGATATGAATAGTTTGGTGTCACGTGTCTAGTACCAGGTCACGTGTCACTTATCAGATATCAGTTTGCTCCTCGGGGGCGACGATATATATAATCCGAAGGCGAATGTTTAATCAAGGTCTTTACATGACCCTCTTCCCAACGTGCTATTATTTTTTTTTCCAAATACACTTGTATTATGTCTAAACTACAAATTTACCTTTTCCCTACTGAGTCAAAAACCCGACGTACGATTACGATAATCGGGTACTATTTTCCATGTAGGGATACGCTACTCAGTTTTACCGATGGGTCCCCCGAGGCAAAATAATAAACCAATCAATGCCGTTACCGTCATCAAATCTTTATTTTTTCCAAAATTGGCTCGTTAGTTCCCATAAAAAATCCTTTTTAAGATTCACATCTGTATATTGTTTCTTGTAATAATATTAGTTCAATTGTCCCCGACATGAATGTGAAAAAGATGGGTCCATAAGTCTACAACATGAAAACAGTCATCAGGCTAAATACCCTTACCGTGGATTGAATGAGCAGACGGATCCCGTGTTAGTTTTAGCAGGCTACAGCCACTTGCGCGCGTCTGCGGGGGTTATGCGTCCCAGTCAGGTTGTGCCCATCCCTATGGGGTTGGACCCTGAACAATCTGGGTAAAATTCAGGGAATCCATGATTGCATTTGCCCTCATGACGATTGACTCAGACGGTTGTCTGGTGGATTTTGAAAGCTGTTGAAATCGCCAATAAGAATAGTTTCCTGGCAAGAGATCAACCACAGCATTAGAAATTCATCAAATTCGGGTTCAGAACGTGATAACAGACTAGATTGAGGATGATATGAAATAAAAGCTAATCAAAGTTCACACTATTACTGACGTCTAGATTCACGCGTGTTTTCAAGATGTGTGGTAGGGTGAGGAAGTTTGGTACACCGTTATTTCCAGCCTCAACTTGCTCTTAAACAGAGCCCCAACCCCACCACACCTCTGTTGGGTGCGGGCGCCTTGAGGACCATGAGTTTAACATACCGAATTAAAAAAACGCAATTCCTTTCATTTTAAGCTATTTTATTTCATACACGCATTCATAAGTAACTCAACTTTACAACCGGCGTTTTCCTCAGAATAGCATTATTTTATGCTGATTCCGACACTATGACCCACGACGATATGTATAAGTCCAATACACTGTACCCTCTTTGAATGTTTGAAATTCAAGTTTCAACATAGACCCATTTTTTTGTCCTGCATTTTTCACCTAATCAGTGCTAAGGTTCTATCACAGAACCTTACCTACATACATACAACATACATACAATAACATACACTACATACATACATACATACATACATACATACATACATACATACATACCTACTGGCTTTTTTCTAAGGCGCCATTTCATATAAATCACACCGCCGAGATGGCATTCAAACAATTGCTATGAAAGGCCAAATCAACAAAAACCGCAAAACTGAAACAAGCAGCCAGATAAAGTTCTATGAAGAACCTTCCAATTTAAATAGGCCAGATGAAAGTTCTTTTTGTATATTGTGTCGCATATATTTTGAAAGGTTAGCAACATGAAATGCGGTGAAAAACCTTTTGAGTCCAAAATAATTTCATGGCCCTCCATTTTTTTTTCTTTCCTGTTATACCAAGAACCTACGACCGTCCTCAGAAGGGTGCTTTATTACCATCCACTTAATGGGTTTCCTATAGTTTTAAGGTTCTACAAAGACCCTTTCTTGGCTACAGACCTTTTTGGGTTCTAAAAAGACCCCCGTGAAGATTTTGTTAGAGCTCTTCACCGAACCACAAAGGTTCTGTATACCTGTTAAAAAAATTCCGTAATTTCACGGAAATTTCTGGCAGCAGAATTTCCAGACTTTTTAGGGTAAAATACAGAAGTTCTGTCAATTATCGGAACTTTGACAGTAATTTTACAGAAAATTGTCTCATATTGTGGAAAACAATTTACATTGACGAACATGATCAATGATCCTGTTGGTGCAGGCATCTGACTATCCGTATAATACTCATAGGGTGCGAATTTCGCAAAATGTATGCGAATTTCGCAAAACGCGATGTGAAATTTCGCAAAATGGTAATGCGAAAATTCGCACAATGGGATGCGATTTTTGTCGCAAATGGTTATGTGAAAATTTCGCAAAAGGGACGCGAAATTTCGCAAAATGGTATAAGAAATTTCGCAAAAGGGACGCGAAATTTCGCAAACGGGATGCGAATGCCAAAATGTTAATGCAAAATTTCGCAAATGTTGCGATTTGCTTGACGAATGATTGCCATGTTGTCCAGCTCGACTATACACTCTAAAAACAGTGTTTCGAAGTGAAGGCAAGGTGGTATTTAGGTGTTTAATGTTTAGCAAATTAAACCTTTGTGTTTTAGAATTAAACACATGGTGTTTTTAGAAATTAAACATTTGGTGTTTTAGAATTAAACATTTGGTGTTTTAACAATTAAACAGTTGGTGTTAGATATTGGACATGTTTAGAGATTAACGTTTAGAAGCGTTTAATCTCTAAACATAGTTTAATTTGCTAACACATTAAACACATAACACCACCTTGCCTTCACTTTCTAAACACTGTGTTTTACATTGTATCGTTTGTCCCAGATAGTTCAGAATACTTTATAAGGATGCAACTACATCAATGTTGACCTGTTGGTTCTGGGTTATTCTGTCATATTTGTACTGAGATTCATTGATTTTTCTTTTCAGAAATTTGGTACTCACTTCACCTCTTTCAAATCATATTTTATGACTTCCACTTACCTGATCTTCCAGCATCTGAAACTCCCTGCTGAGCTCACATTTGCTGCATTGACCAATATTGCTACTCATAATGGTATGTACAGAAGCTACCGACACTGAAAGTGTTGGCCATATACAGTAGGAGAGTTATCTAACTATATTACACCATCCTCAGACTGCCATTCCCTTTAACTTTGTGCTGTTGTTGTTGGAGACAACTATGTCAAAGAAGAGTCTACCCAAATATCAACGCCACATTAGGCCACTGGTACCCTGTTTGAACACTTGTTTAACATTTGCTGTTTAAAAGCGGGTTTTTTAACGTGTTTGTTTTTTTATTTTTAACAACTTTTTTAGTTTTTAAAACAACATTGTTTAGTTTGTTTGTTTATAACATGTTGTCTTACACAAGGTTGTATAAGTTTTAACAATTTTTTAAACACTCGCCACTCTGTGTTACCCTGGTCATCCTCACCTTGTTTAACAAAGTCAAATTCCAACAACTTGTTTAAAAAATTAAACACGGATGCTTAACTTTTAAACAAGTTGTTTAATTTTTAAACAATTTTTTAATTTTTAACAAGTTGCGTAATTTTTAAACAAGATTTGAGCGATGACCAGGGTAAACAGTGTTTGTTAAAAGTTTTAAACAACTTGATTATTTTTCTGTTTCTAACAGTGTTACATGTCCGGTGTGTGCAGAAATATATTCCCTCCTGGGCTCACTTTTCGGGAAAAATGGTGAACAATCAATGGCAGATCCAGGATTTGGAACAATGTCCAAAATTACCGGGGGGCTGCAAGGCTGAAACTTGTCCACAATAGCTCAATGGCTGATTTGCAGAATTTGCAGAAAGTACCGGGAGGCGCGCCCCTCCCGGATCCCGCGCCTGACAATAGGGCCAATCGATTCAGTTTGACTCTTCAGCACCATTTTGAATTCACGCTTTATTCGTTGTCGTCCTGGAGCCCGGACTATGATACACTGCCGGACTATGATTACTTTCACACCGGTCTTTTCGCACGGAAATTCAACACTCGTCATGCCTGATTTCAAGTAGGATCTCCGATGGAATTGGAAGAATCGAAGAAGCCTCGAAGCAATAAAGTATTCCAGCCACATTTCTGAAAGAATGTGCCTCTGCTATTGAGCTTTATTGCACCAATTTTTGCCTTTTCACACTATCACAGGTATTGTAATTTACTTTTGAAAATCAAAGCAATAGCGCGAAAATTGCAAATTTTATAGGCTTAGGCTATTTTCCAATGTACGTACCGGGGCTCATTTTCTTTTTCTTTTGGTTTCCAACCTGTAGGGCAAGTTTTTTTTTTAACCCTCCTAAAGGTGTGGGTATTTTTTTTTACTGCAAGTGGGGGAAAAGGTTTTTTTTTCTCATATGTGCAAGGTGAAGTTTTTTTTTAAACTTCCAAAGCCCCCCTTGAAGTCTAATGGTGGCGTCCCTTACCCCGGGTATATTCCCAATTTTATCGAGGCCAACCAAAAATTCTAAACAAAACACTGTGAAAGAACCCTGTTTGGGAGATAATTCCCGGGGATAATTAGCTATAATTCGTGACAAAGTCTGGTCAAAGTTTTTCCCGGGATTTTGATGCATATCTCTTACATGACCAAACAGCACGATTGATTCCCACTTTACCTTTCTAAATTAAAATTGGTTTGTATTAGAGACTGCCCATGACACATATTGACGCATGCGTACACTCATTGTCACTCAACTATACCGGCGCGCCTGTTTCCATATACTAAATAGCATGTTGGTATATTTTTGCTTCAAATTTCGCGAGGCAAAATCAAAATCTTTAAAAAAAAAAAAAATTTTTCTGCATAAATACAGAACGAAGAATTACACCCAATGGACGTCCACACTTGTCGAGGTTGTTTTGCAGGGCACAATTCACCCGGACACACGAGAAATGGCTGAAAAACAGCAAATAAGGTAAGTAATTTCCGATGTTTTATGATTCGGGCACAAAAAACATGGCGGATTGAAAAGCACTGGAGTTTTTTTCTGTTTTTTGTCATGCATGCGTGTTTATGCGTGTTTATAAAGATACATCGTTTGCTGATCTTTACGTGCATAGCTGATATAGGAAGTAAGCGATGATAATAAAAGTTTATACTGAAATAATGCCAGAAGATCTGAAGATGACAACATTAAATTGGCATCCACAAACGCTCGTCGCTGCACTCCCATGACCATGACTGCTGAACGTCGAAACTTCACGAACGCAATGCATTCATCCATCGCATTGCATGCATGTGCAATCTGATCTAAAACTAAAGTGGGAAAGAATGTTAGTATCAGCCACAAACCTACATTGCTCAAATGTTTCCCTTCTCCCCCATATCACTAGATCGACATTCTAAATGAGGGCGACTTTTTGATGGGGGTGAGTACAAATCATTAAATGGGGCCTGGTATTTTTCTGGGGTTAAGAAAATGAAAAAAAAAAATCACGCGAAAAAAAAAATGATCGCAATGCTTGTTGTGTGTCTCTTTCCACCTACTCGTTCTCTTCTACCCTACGCTCCCCGTCCACGCGCTGACTTAGTCCCTGATATATGACTATAGTCCCTCCGTAATAATTGTTTGAACTAAGCTTACGCAGTACCGACTGTGGACTGTGCGACCGGTACACGGGCGTATCGCGTGTCTATTTTAATCCTGTGTTTTACGCGCAGTCTACAGCAGTGCGACCTTCACGCACACACGCAACAGATTGTTCGAATCAGTTCAAACAATTATTACCAGAGTATGAGATAGTCTTTAACTTTTGTATGTGTCGTTTCGTTGGACTATCTAGTCATGACTGGTTTGTGCAGAAGAAAGATCTTTTAGTGAAAGCAAAATTCAAGGTGGTATTGTCCCCAAATCTAATCCTGCCCTGGATATACCCCCCATAATCCATTTGGCACTAGTCTTCCATTAAAAATAGATTGTTTTACAAGTTGATGCTAAGTTCTACAGTAAAAAATCATATCCAATTTCTGGAGCTCCAAATCTTCATCTTCACTGTCAATATCGAGATAATTCAAACTGTTTGGTTCGGCCAAATACGGCGTGCGGGAAATATTTACCCCGTGGGATTTACCCACGGTGTGGTCCGTGTCACAGGACTGCGAAAATTCTAACATTGGGATTGGCGTGAGAGACTAACGTTCACGCTCGTACTTTCCACACCGCCGTAGGGCTGGGTGTTTTCCCGTTGCTTTAACTCGCATCAAAATTAGAATACGTCTAATAAGCCCCGATTTCGCCGAATTATGGCCATCAATGCGATTTGAAGCACGCCACACTTTGCATTTATTTATTTTGAACATTTGACATTTATTTATTTACCATTCCATATTATATATCCAGTACATGAACATACACATTGAAGGTATTACACAATCGTTAAAGGCATGTAGGCTTCACGTGAAGGCCAAAAACGGCCAGAAGTGAGTGAACCCCTTACCAAAAAAAAAAGTTAACTTACAACCAAATTAATATATACATATATACAGAACCGAATATCAATGTCCATTAGTGGCGAAACATTGAAACATTACTCATCCAAAAAAATATGATAGGGTCCTTTCAACATTAGAAGTGTTGGGGACGGGGGTGTGGTGTCATTGTTTGGCTGTGTTTTCAATTCATAAAATTATTCCATTCCTTAGGACCCTGTTTTACTGATTTTGATGCAAATTCGGTTTTGTTTTTAACGAGTTTATATTTCAGCCCGCATTTCTCATAGAATACGATGGACTTTTAAGGAAGTAATCATTAAATACCATAGTGGGCATTCCACTCATATAATGCGTGCCGGTTCAAATCTTGAAAATCGGCAAAAGCGTTGGGGGCTGACATTTTTCCACTAAAAGGGGTGGACTTGTATTAAGCGTGGAGACGAAATATAAGGTTGTGCCGTAAAATTCCTGTAAACAATTGAAACATAATTACCTATATTTCCTTCGCCTTGCTCGCATAAATGCTCTACCACTTCCCTGGACCAGCTCGCTCGCTTTGTCCACCACCGCACAGGAATGAAGCATGTTACATTTCTCATCGGGCGGGAGCTCCAATCCGCATCAGTTTTTAGATCACTGTTTTATCGGTGATTGGTCAATAGTTTATTTACTAAAAATAGCTCAGGGTCTTCCCCTTTTTGTGCATGAAAATAGCTTTCGTAATGATCGGCGATCGGAAACCCCCGTCCCGAGGATTTTGCCACAGGCTGTACGAATTCGACAACGTTTAACGGAATAAACTCGCATGTTAAAGGGGCCGAATTTTAAGTGTGGATAATACTAATTCATCCACATGGGGAGTTGGGATCTCGTGCCGTGCAGTGAACTTTATCAATGGCGAAGAAGATCCATATTTCTGATGCAGAATTTGAGGATTTGTGCAGGATGAGATGTGAGGACGAAAGAAAAGCTTATAGTGAGTCTGAACATGACTTTGATTATTGGGAGCTTATCATGTACCAAATGCGTACGTGGCACCAGTCAGCAATCTGAGACCTAGCCTTGACTGGCTATGCGAGCCTACCTGATTTGACATTGATGTTGTATCATAACACATCAGTTTTGTTCAATGTTCATTTCTTGTATTATAGGCCTATTGTCCCGTTTATTACACAGAGCACATGAGCAATTCTGTGATGGAAGTTTTATTTTACGTTAACATTACTGGTAATCACCATGCTTGTGAATGGTACCAGGGTGGGGGTCCGAACTTTTCGTATAAAGGGCGTCTAGTAACAGTGGGGGTCAAATAAAAAGGGTGGCGGTCAAACCCCACTGCCCACTAGACCAGTTGGCAGGTAGCCATAGTATATCGTGAAATAAATATGGCAATATGTATTGATACAGAGCATAAACCTGAGGATCTCGATATTTTAAACAATGGGCTAGGGGGGCTCTAAATTAAATTTGAAATATTTTCTTACAGCTCTTTTTTGTAATTTGGAGGCAATATCCATAATATATTTGATACGTACTTCCTGACAAGAACCCATACGATATATAAGGTAGAACAATTGAGCAATTTTATACCAAGTAAATCTATTTAGGAACAAAATATTTTACTACTAAGGAAGCCAACATTACTGAAATATTATTGTGATACTGCTTCAATGTGATACTTAAATGACAGATTCTCATCAATAAGGATACCTAATGAACTTCACTATTTACTCTTGATAGACTTTTGCCATCCAAAGATCCTTAATTGCTTTTAATTAAAGGTTGTTTGAGGTTTCCCATGATCATATCGTGTTTTGTCAACATTATTGATAACTTGTTTGCTTTAAAAACAAAACCAGTTTACTACTTTTGGAGTTCCATATTCACCATTTGTATTTACTATCCAAATCTTTGTGAGAATATAAGATTGTTGTTATCTGCATACAAACAAATTAAGAATTCATGACGACTTCATAATATCATTAATATACAAGATAAATAACCACAAGGATAGACCCCTGTGGAACTCCACCAGTGACTTGTTTAATATCAGATTTGCATAGTTATAGTTAATCGATACTGAAATCTGTTGCTTAGGTAGTTCAACCATTTAAATTGTAACCTCTGAAACATAATGCTTGTTTTTTGAGCAAAATCTCATTATTGATTGTGTCAAAGGCCTTAGATAAGTCTAAATAATAAATACCCAAACGAGTTTTCGTTATTTTCAACCCCAATGTAAAACAGATCAAGTAAAATTAATAATAGTCCATTTCTGTTGAATGATTCGGTCTAAAAGCCAAATTGGTTTTGCTAGTAAGTAATTCTGTTATTTGTCATAATGCCAAGCACCCTATTTAAAACCAAACGCTCTAAAATGTTAAGAAAAACAAAGGTACAATAGAAACGGGACGATAATTAGAATATAATTGAACGTGTCCTTTTTATAATCGGCACGACCTAGCAATTTTGAGATCGCTATGACCGACACACTTCGTATGAAGATTGAAAATGGTAGTAAGCGGTTTAACTTGGTTGGTTTGTTATAGTTGGTAAGAGTGAGTGCGATAAAATTAACTAAGTAATCATGGGTTGGTCTAGGAATCTCCTCTTTAATAATTCGATATTAAAGTCCCCCATAATATAAATTGTGTCCTCATCCATTATACTGTTTAAAATTTGTGGCGAAACTCTTCTCGAAAATTATGAAGTGGATTTTGAGACCTTATATAACACCACTATTATATTTTTCTGATTTGTTCGGTTCATTTAATAAAGCAGGATTCGTAATTATTTGTTGATTTGGTTTTAGGTCTTTCCTGGTATTTTGTATCAACTGTTTCGGGTACATAAAGTCCCACGCCACCTTTTCACGATAGGCTCTGTTTGTGTATTCAAAATTATATCCAGGTTAAGATTGTAATACTGATGCGGCTTAGCCATTTAAGTGAGTCCCTCTGACAGCCCATGATAGTAAACACTATGAGCTAGTTCTTAAGGCAATTCTTTTAACTTATCATGTTTTTTGCAAACTTCTGATATTCATTTTAGTATAGTAACAACTGTCATGTAACAGATTTTTGTTCTTCTACTTGGCAGGTGGTTAATATTTGCATTGTGTATCTCAGGTCATTGCTTCTCCCATCATGTTAGATTCCTCGGATCTCAGCGGGTCCAAAACATATCCCTCAATTTTTGGAATTATGAATATCATGCGACTTCACTAGTCTCATTTTCTTGATTTGACACATTGCCAGTTTGGTTCCATTGATTCTATCAGTATGGATCATTATTAACTTACTGCCGTTGGAATTGTTAGCTCACGATTATTAAGAGACTTCCTGCGTACATATACCAACACACACAATTAAATAAAACGAAACAAATAAATTCTATCAAAAATTAATACCAAATTTAACACAAATTAAATATACATTATAATGAGTAAGGAGCATCCACACCCACCACAAAATAAATTTCATAATTTTCATGTGGGAATAACTTATCATGATTTCTTTAGTTTATCATGGAAATATGATAATGTGGTAACATTCTTTTTACTGATTTTTTTTTTGTTTTTTTTTTTTGTATGAACATGGGTTGTGACAATTAGTGACCCCGACGAATCCACCAGACCCATACGGAATCAGCGTGCAACTTCCCGGTATCGCATCCGCAAAATGCGACGCAATTTCGAGAAAATGCCGAGGCCTTTCCTGCAATCATCGCAAATCCTACTATGCAATTTATCCCGGGCAATTTTTCGTAATTCCAGCATCGGAGCAGTGACATCCCTACACGAAAAATCATAAAAAATGAACAAGGTTTCATCCCCGGCACAATAAATATCAGGAAACCATCCTTAATCTTTTTGTTAGGCATGCTAATCTTCTTTTATTGAATAACAAACATCAAATATGTCTTCGACCTCTGTCTAAATTATTCGACAAATTATCAAAAGTCCGTACTACTTTAGCCATGTGTAGCCGACATTTATCTCTGATACCAGCAATAAATCTTTTCGACTGTATGTTTTTCTAAATGGAATGTACCCAAGGCGAAACATGGCCGCCTGCTGAAGATACTGTTGTTTTGATATTTGTAGAGCCTATTCAGATACTGGGTACAATTCTGCAGTGTGGTTATATCGGTTGGCGACTTTTCGGGTTTGAAAAAATGATAGGTTGCTACCTGCTTTTTCTGCTCAAGATGAACGTTGTTTTGTGCACAATGGATTTCCCAGAATATGATTGTTTTTGTGATGATCAACGTCAGTAATCGGAAGCATTGGGCATGCTGATAGCCTTTTTGAAAAATATCTCCTCAAACCCCCAAGCGACCAGCCTGCCCCGGGCTAATTTGCGTAACTGTCGGCAGTCTGATCAAATGTAGAGTTGTGGTTAAAGAAAAACTGGGGAACCCAGTCTTCCAGTATAATATTATAATTTGTTGGCCTTTTTTTTCATTGACATCCTCAAACTTCACACATAAAGTGAAATCACCCTCAGATCAGCCCGTCCTGCTATCCCATTTGCGAACTCCCGACTTTCAGCAGTAGCCATCTTATTTTTCATCATTAACCCCTTGAAGTGAGTTTCAGCTTGATAAATTTCAATTCAAAGTTTTCATTCAAAATGAATGAATGCCAAACATCCATTTGTTTTTTAAAAAATAACCATACATAGGGACATTTCTTTATACAAATTCCTATCTTAAATCATGTTTTATGTGCAATAAGGTTTTATTTTTTTTAATGTAAAAAGATCCATGAAATCAGTACCTCCATGATAGAAAGTAGCACTCAAAGAGTTAAATGGACCCTACTGTAAGTCTGTAAGCCTTGTAATCAATAGTGGAGCCCTGTCAGACCTTTAACAATGGTAACTGACAAAAGCATAATACCACTTTGACCTGAGGTTCACCGCCCGGCTGTGGCTCACCCCTTGGACTATTCCACGGCTGATACTAGGGTGTATTTTAAAATCATCTGCATGGCTAGACGGTGGTGGTGGGAGGGGGATGGGGTTTTAACTTTTTGATAGTTTTAATGTATTTATGGGGGGGGGGGGATCTGGAGAAACAAAGTTACATGTTTGATTTATTAACAATATATTTTTAGTGGACAATGATTTTGTTTTTCTAATTAAAAAACAGCAGAAGACAAGATGTAGTTGTCTTTGGTCTTGTTTGGCCTTTTTAATTAAAGAAACAACAATATGTCATTGTTTACAATAAAAGTACACTTTAAATGTTATAACTTTTCAAATGACAATTACATTGCTGAATGCTTTACTTATATGTATACCTTTTGTAGTCTACGTTTCCAACTGCACATTTTTATTCATGGCATTTGAATATGGCAATATTATAGTCAATATTTCTATATTTGTGCATTATGGCCTTAAATTTACACAAAAAGGTTAAAAAACGGCTGATTGCACCAGAGAGCATCAAATAATAACCTGGACCCCGGCCGTAGGACTTCACGCTATGCGCTTGTTATGTGCGAGAATTTGACAGAAAATGTTGCGGTCCATTACTTTAAAGGTCCCAGAAAGACTGTAATTTTTTTTGTTAGGCCCGGTTTACAGCTGTTTACAATAGGAAAAATATGAAATATGCCAAATTGAGTGTTTACTCCTCAACCTCGTACGGGGTCCAACTTAATTATTATGATTTTCATAATTCCTGTTGTCCCAACCTGAAATGATGATTATCATTTTTACTAAATTTTGGCATGAGGAGTTTTCAAAGCTATATCAAGGGATTTGTGGGTTGTTCACACTGCTTTTCAAACAAGGTTACTGCTTAAACTAAAAAGGTGAACTTCTATACAGATCTCAATTTCCAATTTGAAAAAACTGTTGGTATGTAGGTAGTGCGCATGCAAGTTAACCCTTGCTACGTGTCATAAGATTTGTGCCTATTAATGAGTGGCATTGCATATTTGCTCGGATTGGTTTCATTACTATAAAATGTGACTTCTCAAGATCCCAATGTCCAAATTTGACAAAACCTTAGTATGTGGGTAATTGTGGATCAAGTAAACCACTGCACTGTTTCATCTATATTGGGTGGCATATTAATAAGCTCATTTGCATATTTTTCAGTACATGTGAATCCACTTGCCTCAACCCCACAGCCGATTCTAATTCTAGAGGTAAGGATGATAGAGCCCGATGGGGTTCTGTGTAATTTATACATCTTACTTATGTCTTACAGGTAACTATTCTTACCTCAATCTCCAATTAATTGGGCAGGTCCATTTAATTCGCACCAAGCAATTCTTTTGTAAATTCTTGGAGTACTTGGAAAATGATTCCCTGATTTTTTCACCCTCGCGCTTTTTCTATAGCGCAGCGAGGGTGTAGTCATGACTGGGCGAATCTCGATTTCGTATATGTGACAACTATCATGGCTTCATTGTTGATCGTACGTCGATGAAATTTTGGGTAGTGGGTAGGGATGGATATGGGACAAGTCTTGATTAGAGCAATATCCCGAAATCGGGGAGTGTTTTGGCCGCTCGGAGCGGTTTTCGGGCTGTGGATCTTTAGAATTGGAGGGAAATTGGAGGGAAATTGGAATATTCCGTGATTGTCCGACTATCCGCCGTGCATTTAGATTAAGCCTGCCGAGGCCTGGCATTTGGCAAGATTTCTCGTTGTGTTCTTCGCATGGTTCTATTAGACATCGATGGTTTCACGCTCTTTGTGGGTATGCCTATCATAAATGAATGGTGATTTGTAAGCCCGTCATTCAAGGGTATCACCGAAAATAGTAACGTCGACAGATCGTCCTTGCAATTATTACGGCGGTTCCAGTAGTTCCCACGGTGTAGTCTGTGTCACAGATCGAAAGGTACTGCATAGATGGGCGCGGCGAACATCAAACATTTTCCCACGGTGGGGCTACGGCACTATAGGCTTAGCTAAAATGCACGATCTTACTTCCCCACCGCCGTAGTCATGAGGGGGGGTTGCACAAATCAATTTGTATTTAAACCACGTGATCTCGTTTGTTTTGTCCTTGGCCCCCGGTTTCACCAATGGGAGTCCATTCATTTACAACCATTACCACTTGAACATCGTTGATAAAAAACATTAGGTTGCCTTTGGCCGGTCCTATCATCTGTATGCATGGAGTGAGGGCTGGTCAAAGAACACAGTCAACAGGGAGTCAACACAGTGAGGTTCCAGCGATTGGCTACCATTAACACATTGCCTACAGTAACAATGAGTATGGTCCAGAGAAGATGAAAGATCTTCTTCTGGTATGGTCGCTATTCGTTATAGTTATTACTTCTTGACACAGTTATGACATTTTAGCATGTTGCAAGAGTTATAGTATAGGGGTTCAGTGTACACTCGAATTGCCCGTCATACGTGGAAATTCGTGCTGCATTCATTGGTGGAAAATGTCATTGTTTGAAATATTTATTTTTAGTATTACACCGCGGGAACACCTTGAGAAACATTTCCTTGATTGTCCCTTTTTTTTTGCTAATGGGAAAAGGAAAGTATTTTTTTATTTTTTTGAAAAGTTTACCTCGTAGTTACGGTGTGTCTTGCGTGTTTGCAACATTGAACAACACATCATGGAAAGCTTGATTCCTGGCGAAAAACATTTACATGACCCGCCATGTGCACTAAGCACGCTACAGGAAAAGAGCGAAAGAAAAGCATTTTTCCACGCCCCTTCATGCCAAAATAGATGAACAAATTCTATGGGAAACGTCAAAAAAGAGCGTGAACCAATCACGGAGGCGTTGCCAGTGTCTGTACGAGAAAACCGGGGCAGTGTGCACAGCACAACACTGCTTGAGGCAGGTCGCTTTGACAGCCGGCGGAGGTGAGAAGGGGTTTTTTTTTTAAAGTCGCCGGTATTTGTATCTAATTTTGGCAATACGGCTTGACAAATTCATTATCAACAATTAAAGAACGTATAATGGGTGTTTCCATTTATTTGGGGGCCAGCCACTAATTCATGGGTATGCAGTTTGTATGGCCATTTTTCCCCCTTTTTTTCCCCTTCACCTCTGAGACACTTACACACAATTTGTTTATACTATATATTTAATTAAATACATATTAAGGTATTCCACCAACAACAAAAAACTAATATAACCTCACGGATTGTTTTTGGGGGGGTCCAAATAATCTTTGGTGTCCCACGTTTTTTAAGGCTTTTTTTGTGACATAGATAATGTCATTTGTTTAACGCTCTGTAAAATATTCATATAAAATTGAATTTAAATAATTGGGGGTCATTAGTGAAAAAAACACTAAAAACCATCAATCCCTGAGAAGAGTCCTTATTTTGCAAAAACCCCAAGTAATTGTGCAATCAATGAATCAATGTTGGTTCCCAACGTAAATTTTCGTGTCCCAACATTTACGAGGGATTCCCTTTTTTCATGGTCTGGTAAATTTTAAAAGTAATGATGCAAGGGGGTAAATCAGTTGTTCTTTACATATAAGTAAACAATAAACAACTAATGGGTGTACTTTAGTAAAACAAATCCACACCGTATGTCCAACCATTTTAAACAACTTGATCTAAAAATACGAACAATTTGTGTCCCACGATTTATTTACATGTTAAAATTCGCCGGTCGTGATGCACAACCACATCGGTCATTTTATGATGCACGACCACGTGATTCACGTCCCGGATGTACTACCCTTGTCAACGATGAAAGCTTTTCCTTCTCTTTGGCGGCTTTTTTCTTCATACCGCTACAAAGTTAAAATTTTCAGTGTCCCCCCATTTCGTTGTCCATAACTTTTTTTACGTTTTGGAATTTGCCTTAATACTAAGAAATCGTTGCTGGTTTTTGTTCTTTCTCTACTTATGTATTGTATTTGTGGTACGTTCTGATCTCTTGATTTGTTAAAAGTGCCAAAATAACGTCGTCAAGCTCGTGTTGTGTCCGAAAGAAAGCTTCCAAATGGACTTGTTTGTTTGAGTTCGGAGACCCGGAAAATTTTCATGTCCCGATTTAACTCGCTGTCCACCTGTAGTCGCCAATCGTTGATTGCAATCAACGTTCTTACGTTTTTATGTAACGGTATACTTTTAAGTATTCATATGATGCGATTTGAGGAAATTGCGGCGAATTGAAAGGCGAAAAAGAGGTATTTCTACAGTAGAACTGAGTATGGAACTACATCGAAATTGTTATGCAAGGGAACCCCCCAATAAAGCAATAGACACGCATCTACTACGATGTCCCGATTTACGTTCAGGGGCGTTGTGAATGTTTGTGTCAATTGTAGCTTTTGGGTACATTATGATTATTTGGCACTTTCATATATTTTGAGATACCACAGTCGCATTTGAAGGAATTGTGATTAAAATCTCATCAATGATCACATGGATGTTTCAAAGCTAACTTAAAGCGGCGCTCATCAATCTGAATCTGCGTGACGTGTGAAGTCTTTTGGCAATACAAACTTGGGATCCCCGAAATACTATACTCGTTTTTCATTGGCTTTCGGGGTTAGTTGTCCTCTGATGTCATAGGTTATGACGTAGAAAAGTATAATCTTTTCACCAGTCTTCAATTTTTTCAATCGAAACCGGTCACTCCTTCATTCGCAATTGTGGTGGAGCTGAATTTGTGTTTCATATAATCAACGTCCTACAGATTCAAATCGACCCCTAGACTATCAAAAAAGTTATGTGCCCCCGTTGATATATTATTTTAATCTATTTTGAATGAATAAAGGCAGTCTGAAGATAGAAGTAAGATTTTTTCGCTCCGGCAAATGAGCTTGTTACCCATATGGACGAGGTCATTATTGAACTTACACGTACAATATTGTTGATATTTCGCGCCATTTTCTATCCACTATTTCGATATAGAAATATTGATCATCATATAATAATACAAAAATAGTCAATCTAAATCCTATATATAAACATGATCCTTCCTAAAACTTGATTTTTGTACATTTGGAGAGACTAACCAAAGCAGAAAAAGCCTGTGGATGAGCTATTTTCCCAAGAGTATTAATCAGTGGAGGTTCCCCGACCGGGGTTTCCTGTTTTGCTTGGCAAGGATTTACAACCACGTGCATTGAAGTTTGTTTTTTTTCTTAGTGTAATTTCCTCTCAATTTTGACTCTTACTCTGATTTATATGAACATTAATATCATATATATAATTTTAAGGTTATTTTAATTTTTACTTGATGTTTGTTACGCGTGTTGGGTGTTATTATCTAGTTTTAATTCGTTAATGATCGGACAGAGGTTGAAGAGAAACGCTGTCAAATCATCCAATGTTTTTTTGATGTTTGCCGCTCTGTTTACATTACTTCGATCTCTAAGGAGGAAGCCGGCACTGCAACCATGGCAACGGGTTCTCTCTGGGAGTCGGGTTTCCCCCGTATTATTGTGATCATAAACTGGTTGCATGTTCTGATAATCGTTCTTTATTTTAGGAAGAATAACTCATTCAAGTGAAATATTTTGAAATTTTGTTATTAATGGCACCAGATTGCCATTGTTTTATGGATGATTATTTTTTGACTTTGGGTTTATGGTAAATTTTCATTTTATTTTTCTTAATCTTAAGGCATATTAATCTTAAGGTTAAATATTTATTTTAGAATTTTATAAAATTATATCATATATTTTTGAGTCTTAATTTATGTTAATTAAATTTTATTATTTTGTTAAAACTTGTTAAAATGGTATTAATGAATAATTATTGCTTTTTTAGTTTGCTTATTTTTGTTTTGTCACTTCCCCCCCCCACTCGCACCCCCACCACCACCCACCACCCCACCACCCCACCCTCACCCACTCTGGCTCTGCACATAGGTGCCTCAATTTTTAATTATTACTTTTCCAATTCCACTCGTATAGCACAAGAAGAGGCGTGTAGGTTATGTTATAAAGTGCAGAGAACAAAAGAGCAATGCCCTCTTCTCTGTACAAACCTATAGGAACCTGCAAACTTTACAGCTGTTTTTGAGCTAAAGGAGCATTTTTTTAAATGCCAAACCATGAACATGTGAATGTAAGTTGAGATTATAAGCATTTAATTTAAAGGTGCTTGTTACGATTGATGTTTTGGACCCCCAGGGTTTGGACGTCCTGGAAGTAGTGTCCATTTTCAACATGATGACATGGTCTTGTATTTCTACCCTTTACAAGTAGTAGATTCCACTTACACCAGGTCCAAATTCTGACTATTTTTAACTCTTTGTGCATACGTTCTTTTTTGCTTACAAATTAACAAATCAAGTGTGCCACCACTAAAGATTTCCTCTTTATTATCTTTATTAAGTAACAGCTTTTTATTATATCTTTTTTCCACAATATGATTTTTTTCACAGGTGCTGTGATTATTTTCACAAGGTGATATGATTTTCTTTTTCACAAAGTGCTATGATATTTTTTTTTAATATTCTTATTATTTTGTTGTTTTTTGGTTTTGTATTTTTCAATTTGTTTGTACAAAAAAAATCCTAGATAGTCGCAACAACACTTGCAATTGCAAGAATTGGCGACTGTTCTAGCAAGTAACACAAGTTTGCAAACTCGGCTATAAAACAATTAATCTTTAAACTTGTTTTTAACAAAGTCTACAATTGTGGGTCTATTGGACAATGTGACACTTATGTGACACATCCATTTTTATCTTGTGACCCTGTGAAGTTGTGCCCACAGCTTGTTCTTATCTTGTGACCTTTTGACACTTGGTTTTCTTATCCAGTGACGGCATTCATAAACTTGTGCAGGAAAAACAAAAAGAGAGGGGGCAGTGCTCCACTATCCACAGCCATTGTTGCCACCCATGTAGAACCCCTATTATAGAGCAGTCATTCTTTTGTAATCTGAATCCAGATAAATGCAAATCTGTGTATCGAACATTACAGCTAATACAATCTGTATAACTAGTAAGCTAATTACAATCCTTGATTAATGAAGTTCATATTTTGACTTTGACCTGACTGATCTTTTACTAGGCTGCTTACACTTAAGTGCCTAAGGGTGGGTTCCATAGTAAACCCCCCAAGATTTGTTTTTTTTTCTCGGCGATTCTCAGTCGTGAAAAATTTTCGTACTCTATTTTTTTGTAATTGTGTAACTTTCATGCGGCTTCTTTCCATAAAAAAAAATTACAAAAATTTTATTCTAGCCCCTTTAATGAGATAATTAGCTTGGGTCCCTAGGAACCCCTCCACCTTAGGCAACCAACGGGAAGTGTGATTTTTAAATAAAAAGAGAAACCCCTGTCGCCGAATATTTTTTCTTGCCTTATGTATTTCATATACAGGAACAAAATTATTGCTAAGCCAGAAAAATAATTAACCCTTTATGTGCTGAAAAGAAGCGATCACACGAGCGACTGCGCGCCTTGTGCTGTACAAACCTATGGCAAGTACTACTGCACCCACAAAAATACAAGAATGTACAAAATGGATATTGTTTGGTAAATATATGGTAAATTGGTCCTCTCAGGCAGATATAACATCAAAATGATTTGCCAATGTGTATGCTGTGGAAGCAGGGTCGCGAAAACATTCTGTTACTTTTGAGCGATTTTTGTTACGCATTCCGAAAACACTGATTTGTCCCTATTTCCAGACAAAAACCGGAACTCATTTATACTGCACGCACCTTTGGCCTTGTCTTATGCCCCCCTCAAAAGGTGGTATGAGTTTCATTTGAAAATTCCGTCGGGAAAGTGGTTTCCTTAGGGGTTTCCATGGAACCCCCCCTTAGGCACCAACGTGAGTGAACACACCTTAGGCACTTCAGTTTAAGGAAAATTGTTCCTTCTCTAAGTTAACTGCATGCCCATTGTAATGTCCATAACAAGTAACCACTTTTAAGCTACAAGTCATGGTGATTTGCACTTCAGCGGGAGCCCTAGGCCCACTAATGACTTTGCTAGTCTTTGAGTCTTCTCACCGCTTGCAGTTCTTCATGGTGGCTGCATTGTTGCCTGAACGCTCCCGCTATTAAAGGTATAACATTCTTTCTTCTGGTTAAATGTAATCGCCTATTTTTCCAATCTTTTCTAAAAGTTTTCAATAAATCCAAACATGTCCCAATGACTGTGACAGAAATTGAAACGTGCATCAACTCGTGTAAATGCGCGCATGCACACATACACAAAGTTCATAAAAACATACATAAAAAAAACCACATTAAAAAAAAAAAAAACCAATTGCAAAATTTTTTTTCGACCGGCAAAAAGTGGGGGATGCTTCATTTTGTTTTTTTTGAAAGAATGAAATTCTATCACCATCTTGATTTTTTTTGTCCAAAATCCTGGGGGTACAAAATAAAATGACTTGCTATCCCTTTAAGGAGTCTTGCATGCTAGACTGGAGAACAATCTTTATACTCTACTTTCTCTAAAATGCTGGCACTTCAGTCCTTGTTCACTATTACCTATTGTGAGAAAAGGAGATGGCACGCAGATAACATAATTTATTCTATACTTCCATCAATGCAGTATAAATATAACTCAATAGGGAACCTTTCAGTGCATATTTTGGGCCTGTATGCATTTTCCAATTCAGTACTTGTGTGCTCCTGAACTACAAGATGTATGCTTTCCAGTAGATTCAATTTTTCCATTAATTTGGGTTTTGTTCCACGTGTACATGGGACCTGGAACTTTGGTGTCCCATGACTACGGGGACTTATTATTTAATGGTTCATATTTTGCCATGTACATTAAATTCAAAATCAGTTGATTGCTTTCAAATGGTTTGAAATACACTCCTATACCACAATTAGAGTGACTTTAATTGGGTAGTATTCAGTTTTGGTGTTTTAAAAAAATTGAACCAAGACGGGCCACAAAACGACAATGTATGTCTCAATTGTGAAAATGCAGTCACCCAAATATGGTTTTGGTCCAAACGCATCTCAGCACCAATTTCTTTAAAATGTAAAATGGTAACAAGAGATGTAATTAATTTGGTTTAAACTTTAATAGTTTTTTACTTACTTGATCTATTATGTTATAAAGACTTACATTTTGGTGTCCCGTTTACCAACTGGGACTTTGACATAGGCGTGGCGCATTTTAACTGTTCTTGCTCGCATATACTTACTTGGATCTGGAAAAATTTAGTTTATAAATTAACTATTAGAGAGCACATTAGAGACTTGTTTTATAAAGATTTGACCAGTTTCAATTTGTTTTTTCACTCTATGTCAACACTTGGGGCCCCCAAATAAATGGAGAACAACCCTATATATAACAACTACTGTGTCAAAAATATCGCATGAGCATTGATTCTGACTGTCAATACGAGTTATAAGTCACCAGTCCGCAGTAGGGGCCATAGATGGGAGCGGGGCAAGGTCTTATGTGTACAGATTCAAAGCGCAAGATGATAAAGCTATGTGCTGATATCACATGCAATATTGTCGATTTTACGCCATTTCAATCTCGTTGTTGCCTATTTTTTAATCAAGTATTTAAATATAATTTTAAATTTTTAACCTTTGACCCATGCCTTATAACCCCTTGACTGAAAGCACTGTTTCTATTTTTTGAAAAAGATAGTCATAATTTTCTCTGAAAATTCCAAACTCCCGGCGCGACCATTTATCCAGGTGTCGCGCTGAGTATTACATATTTCGTGCTACATCTTTTCTTACTTTTACAAACCACGATCTCGGTCCTAACAAAATCAATCGTATAGCTATTGGTAAATGCAGACTTTCAACTGCATTCTGACGAAATAATTTATTTTTTGGACATCGCCGCTGTATGTATGCTGTGTGGCGAGTGCTGTCAGCTTTGCATGCGATTGTTTCATGCATTTTTTCTGATTTTTTTACACCAACTGATCTCTCGTTCTAAAAATCGGCTTTCTTATAGGTAATATTTTACTATCTACTTTTCAATTCAACTACACTGAACGAATGATATTATTTTTTGGACATAGATAAAGTGTTGTTCTAATTTGTTGAAAGAAGCATCCTACCACTCATGTCAAACCAACATGCACTGACCACCTCGGGGCACTGTACAACTGTCACATGTCGTCATCAAGGCAAGCTCAAGGTTTTGAGCCAGAGAGTGCCGGTTACGCGCCATCATCCCGTTGCTCATTTTTGCGTCATTTGTATTAAATTTATGTCAAACATTCAATTCATAATGGTAAATCCCTACTTCTAGGCACAACATTTGAACGGTTATTATTCTCTCATACAGTGTATTTGTTTGCTATGTTTTGATGTTGGCCTTTTTTTTAAATATTTTGTAGAGCTTTAATATTTCTCTTTTTATTGCAGCAGCACACCAGGCACTAATACGATTTCCCCGTATTTGTCCGTTTTTTTATCCCATAAGTAAAAAAGAATGAGTACGGTTCAGAATATCCGAGCGATTTTCAAAAAACACAGAAAAAATATATTTAAAAAAAATAATTCGCAGGAAAGTCCGTAGATATTTGACCATAATTCTCTGAAATTTTCTACATAATAACCCCCCCTTTTGATGATATTTCCAACTTTAAATGGGCTAGAAACTTCACAAATCGGAATCAACATCAGTGATTAAAAACCCGAGTTTTTTCCGACAACTTTACTGATACCAGATTTGATTTTATGCTGTTTCCATGCTAGCCCTATTAAGTATGTCATCAAGTGCCAGTATTTATTGTGTAAGAGACGTTTTGTGATTCGAAATCGCGGCAGTATTATTCTCATCAACTCAAGCAGGGGGAAATGTAATTTTTTGCTTGTTTTAGTTTTCTTTATTTTAATATATTTCTACATTTTTTATATTTAACAACTTTCTCTGAATTCAAATTTGAGCTATTTAAGTTTATAATACATAAATTTATGTTTTTATCTCATACGGTCAGTTGAAGCAGAAATTGACTTAGTTAATGAAAACGTTGGATGATAGTCTCCTAAAGTCATCAAAAGGCATCACTATCATGAACTTTAGAAAATGAAACATATGATTTTACTCTCATATATTTCTTGTTCTCCTCTTAAGTAAATACTTCAGGCTAATAGATAGAGTCCTGCCTCTATAAGCTCCTAGTGACCACCTAACGCCCGATAGGAGCTTTTTTCAGGTTTGGATCCAACAGTCACTTAGCTTCAAGTGCCTTCCATGCAGGCAGACTGCTTAATGGCTTCAAGAAAACTGAAAAAAAAATTCTTGATGCCTTCCATGGTTTTGACAAATTGGCATTGATGCGGTCTTTACATTGCTCTGAACTTACCCTTCATGCCCTTGCAATTTGAAGGTCAATTTTTATTTACCCTCAAAAACTGCCTTGCCCCCCACGGTCCTTATTTTGTGCACCTTGGATATCGCGCACACATCAATGCATGATACATATTACGTTGACGATGTTAAATGCGACTGGCGGGAGGTTATAAACAATAGATTGAGTCATTCGTTCATTTTATTCTGTTGTACGATTAGCTTTTTACAGAATTTGCATACGAAACTCTTGCCCAATTGAAAGATAGGGCTTCAGTTGATACTTTTATTAGGAGGTATTCTAACAACTAAAACATTAAGATGTGCTATGGTGCTACAACTATTAAAACATTGTAAATATGTTCAGTTCTTGTGTGACCTTATGTCTCTGTTAGTTTTACGTCACTTGTGATAAGGTTAACATACCTGGAGTTGACGAAAATCTTATGGCTGCCATCTTGAAAATAAAAAAATAAAAAGCCCTCATTTTTTTTTTCAAAAACCCCGGACATAAACATGTTTTATGGTTAACGTTGGCTAACCTGTGCGGGTTGATCCATTCTAAACAAGCCATAATTTAGTAAGCAAATGTTAATCTTGATCAAGATACCCGAGTCAAAGCACTGAGGGCAGTTAGCGGTAGCGCAAGAATCCTAAATTTAGAAAGAAATCGTCATTGGTTTTAATAACACGTAGGCTAAACCAAAATATTTTACAAAAAAAATCCTATTTTTTGTGTTTTGAAGTAATATTTTCTTTATTTTTCAAAAACTGCTGAAAACAACAACACTGTAAGGTTTAATTTCTGATGTATACTAACGGAACAAGGTCGTATATTGCTGTATTCTATTATTGAGGCTTGGCCTCCATCGTCTGGCGGACATCGCAATCTGGTGGTAAACAGATCAAGATTCAACTTATTGCAACTTCCGGGTTTTGTTTGGTTTTACGGGCACAAGCATATACGGAGGGAGTCTTTTCTTCGTATTGCAATGCGCATTAATTATGCCCTAGCAATGAATGTGTACAATAAATATCTACGAACCTTGTAGGACCAACGCATTATGTCTGTGTCACAACGCTGGGAAACTGATTTACTACTTCCACTTTAACATGCTGTGTGGGAGTATTCAGTTGAAATGGAGTTGGTTTCCCGCTATCCCGCGCAAAACCTCTCTCGGCGCTGACGCGCATCGTGCCGCTCGCCTTTCGCTCGCGGTGGCTCCCCTACCAACCAGTCTTTACAAAGACTAGCCAAACGATTATACTTATGCTATGCCAGTGATTGGTTCGTGATCATGGATAATTTCCTGTAAAAGCGTCCTATTTATGGATGTGAAATCAATGAAGACTGAGAGCATTGTGAGTAGAAAGGTATCAAAATAACTGTCATTTATTTTTTTTTCACCCCACAACCGGGTATCCCTCCCGTGTGAGATTTTAACCCGGGGGGAAAGCAGATATAGTCCTTGGGAGCCATAGGTCCGGGGCTTCCATAGACGATTAACGGAATAAAGCCGGTGAACCTATTTTGCGAAAGAGTCAACTAATCGATTGCCCTATTGTTTCGGAACATCGCGGGCGGTACTTACCAACCATGGATTCCGAGTCGCAGCCTTGTGTCTGTGTGTAAAAACTACTATAACCCATACATCTTTTTTTTGCCTTCCCTGTATGTTTCATGTTTTTTTGTTTGTATATTTTTACCGTGTGTTGTTGTTGGATATTTGAAAGTGTTTTTTTTTTTGATAGGGGGAAGAGTGGAGTTGTTGAGCAACAACTAGAGGCCTGGGGGGCGGGGTGGGGTGCACGAGGGAAGGATGGGCGGTTGTGGGGGTACTCAAGGAGGGTGGGGTGACCCCATGTTACCTTTCATAACCCCAAGTGACCTTCATGATCCCGTGTGACCTTTGTGCATGACCCTTGTAAACCCCATGTGACCTCACGGGCCATGGTGACCTCAGTGACCATGGTGAACTCATGTGACCCTGGTGACCGTATGTGACCCTGGTGAACTCATGGGACCTTGGTGGACCTCATGGGACCCTGGTGACCTCATGGGGACCTTGGCGACCTGTCACCTTTGGTCCCATTTCCAAGTCGTGTATCGGGGAGGGGTGTGTGGGCTTCGTCGACGAGGGGTGGGGTGTGGTCGGGGAGGGCACGGTAGGGTGCAATCGGAGGGTGACCCTTGTGACCCCAATGGACCTTTGTGGCTAATGTGCCTTGTGAACCCCCATGACCTCATGTGACCGTGTGTTACCTTGGTGTTATGTTACCTTGGTGTCCTCATGTGACCTTGGTGGACCTCAGTGACCTCATTGGGAACCTCATGTGAAACCTTGGTGACCTCATAGCATGTCCCCTTGGTGCCCCTCATGTGACTTGGTGACCTCAGTCACCAGTTGGTGAAACCCCACTCGTGACCTTGGACCTCATGTCACCTTGGCCCATTCACAAACCAGGAAGACAGACAAACCAAATGGTCCAACAACCATGATGTATGTTTTGTACATACCCAGAAATTCACTGCAACTTCCTCAAATCAGTTATTAGTACTGAAACAGATTATATGATATTTACGGTGTTTGTAGGTACTGGTACTTTAAATGCTTTTCTTTCATGCTCGCACAAATCACAACAAGATATCCATTTTGAACCCCCACCAACTCATATCTTTATCCTATTTTTTTATATCTTGTTTGTTCACATAATGTTCAAAGACGTTTGATAACCTGGTTGCTGGTTCTCCGTTGCTTAGAATAGCCACTAGGAGCACTACAATTTCATGTGGTAGGGGGTATCCGTTCCCGAAATTCAGTTTTAATCATCTTGCTGAGTGGATTAAATTTGTCCAAAGCTGTAACCGGAATGAAAAGGTTTTATGTATGACATATGCATATAGGATGACACACGAGTTTGGGCCGAACCCAGGTTACTATGTAAATCAACATTACAAAATGTAGGTTCGCTTTTTCACTTTTGTGTCAAAAATCAATAATCGGGATGAATTCATTATTCCTGGCCACCATATCCATTTGCAGTTTTCTTTCCTTGAGCTGCCAAAATTCTAGGGTAGTCACACTAATAATGGTGAGGGTGATCTGGGAAAACCCGTCGAATGTCGCACAGGGCAGTTTTGAAAAAATAAAGAAAATACCTTAAAATCTGTTATTTTGTACTTTATTTTTTTCATATTGAATAGGCAATAACTGTTGAATGGTATCATAGAAGAAAGAAGTAAAAAGTTTTGGAAACTTTATATTTCGAAAACTTACAAGATAAGTCAAACTCAAAATATAATTGTGCACATGTGGCAGATTTTACCAGATCGGCATCACAATTCTTTCCAAATCAGTCATGGACATGTCCTTCCATAGTCATTATGGTCAAGACAAATACATTAAGAGGGAGTTTGGAATCGGTATAGAAGAAGGAAGGGTGTTTGGAATATCAGGAATGGGTAGGAAGGGTCGAAAGGTTTGGCGAAAGCGTGGGGGAACGATGAGGGTGGTTGACCCTTGAGAACAAGAGGAGTGTGGTTAGGATGAGGGTTTTGGAATGGAGTTAGGAATTTTTGAAGGCAGGGGAGCTATTGGAGGGGAGGGATATATTGGGAGGTGAAGAGGAGATATTAGGTAATAGTACATGGGTGTTGGGGGGGCCATAGGATGTTTTGGGGAAAGGGTACTTGGGATGATGGTAGAAGGGTAAGTGGGTTTTTCCAACATATTTTTTGCTTTCTTTCTCTGTACATCAAGATGTGTGACCTACCTAAATACGTGTATGTGCTACATCAGGGTTGGCTTCAAGGGATGGCACCAAGATACAAAATTCAGAATTTTAAACAGGTTTTTAAAGCAATACATTGCATTAATTTTTTTTACCTACATGAGTTCATCATGTAGTTTTTCTTTTCCCCGCCTAAGCTGCCGCCTCCCCTGTTCTATAAATTGTAACGAGGGTTACTGCATCTTTGATGCTCTCGGTTAATATAGTAGTAGACCTACAAACATTTGTTAGGTTGGTCTTGGGACCCACAAATTATTTCCCCGGGATTTCAAGTTGCAACACCTAAACATGAACATTGCAGCTTGCTATTTGGTTCCCAGAATCCATGAGGGTCTGACGCTGCTGGAGGGGCAACTCAGCCAATTGGTTTTTTTTTTTTTTGGGGGGGGGGGGGGGGGGGCACATGCGATTGCGAAGTGCTTAATTTTGTTGTTTTGTCTATAAGATGATTTAAATTTTGGAAAGTGAAGAAATAGGTGTACTAAGAACCTTACCTGAATTTTAAAAAAAGTAAGTTTTATTTGATCCTTTGTTGACATTTTGTTGCAAATAGTTAAGAGACAAAGACAACTTCAGTTTCTCCAACCGATTTTATATTAATGGTACAATTTTTCATTGAAAATACATAAAACATGATAACTTCATTGGTTCAAAATGCTAATCAAAATTGAGGAATTGCTATGCAAAATAACATCTTGCCTGCAGATTTGCTATGCAATATTTTAAATTCAATTGCAAACTATGTAAACGGAATAAACTTGCGTAATTCCTGCAGTTCACTCCGACGAGTCCGCTGAACTCATCACCACAGCGACCCAGGGTGCAACAACCGTCACACCTCTGAGATGGCCAAGCGCCACACCCATCAAAAATAAGAATGACAAACCGCGTACTCTAACACGCATGATGTACAACGTCATACAGCGCAACTATATAAGCAATGCCCCCAGGATGCGATTTTTCCTTCCCCGTCCGGTAGTTAACTTATGAGGCCACACAATCGTATGTCCATTTCACCATGACATAATTCAAAACAAATTAATTTCCCAAAAATTAAGCAGAGTGGGGTGTTTCGAACCTACGACAAACAAGGTTAAATCATGCTTGAACTACACTACAGGAATATGTTGCCAATGTTGGTTATTCAACCACCAACATGAACCTTCACACGAATAAAGGCCAATTCGGGCATCTAATTGTCAATATCAATTAGTTAGTGACTGCTGCTATTACGGTGATGCTGTAATACGTGCAAGTTAACTACGGGAAAAAAATCCCGCCCCCGAAATGGCGGGGATAATTGAACATGTATTTAAAAGTACAGTTCAGTTTGCATTATGCAATACATGAACCAACCACCCGTGGCCTATTTAATATTAAACCTCTCTCCATCCTCTCCACGTGTTCTAAACATCTCTTATAACAATCGATAATCATTACATTAATAAAGATGGAGGCGAAACCAGGAGACTTGCAAAGTGGGTATTTCAAAATAAACTTCTGTTAAAGAAAACATTATTAATACGATGTTGCAACACTTTACGCAATAACAAAGCCAAGAGACCCAACAACGCAAAAGGTGAGAAACAAGAGTCTAAAATGATTTAATGTACACCAAATGACGCAGTTTGGGTCGCAGTCGCTGTGCACACACGCTGTGGTTAAACGGTCTTAACGCCTGTGAATCACTGGGACCTCGAGGCAGTGAAATGATAACGTCCAAAGGTGAAAAGATAACAATGCATGAAGTCACAGTTACTGGGACTAGCTTCTGACTTACCTATCCGTTATCGACCTTACGCTACAGTGAATCTTATTATTACACTTAGTACTACTTCTCTAACATTTAGTCCTATGACGTTCCCGACCGCGACTCGAACCTGGGACGTTAATCTCTAGACTAAGTCTTCCGTCTATCCATTAGACCACCGTGTATTGCGTTGGGGAAGAAGGGTTTGTAGTTGGAAATATAACTGTCTATCTAATATGTATGTGGCACGTTTTTTTAACCATATACCAAAAAGTGTCAACCAGGGGGTGAAAATTGAAGTCCCTTGTAGAGGCCTTTCATAAAATGTTTGTTAACGAAGACAACCCTAGTTATGAAAAGAATGTTTGATGCGTAATCTTTCATTGATTATATGTTACAGAGAATGAATGAGAGCATGACTCCATTGCTAATAAACACCTTTTATATGAGACCACTTTCAAGGTGCTATTGCTTAGCATATTGATGACCCAAATAATATAGGGTGACACATCAGCAATAAGGTGATTTATGCCTAATTTTATGTTCCTGTGGTCACTGAGAAAAAATGAAGCAAAATAACTCAATTCAAAAATAAAAAAAGCCATTAATATTTTTAAAAATTTGTCAAAAATTAAAACAGGCTTATAATCCTTGGTATTTTTACTTCATATGGGCTACAACAACTGAAGTAATACTTGCACAAAATTTGGAAAAACTCTTTGCACAAGAAATATTCTGACTGATCAGTGACTGTTGTTGCGGACGTTACATAATGTCAACAATGCCTAGGTTGCACTGTCTTTCAAAGACATTTATG